>KN515578.1:897-19428 GCA_000787155.1 Scartelaos histophorus
TGTTTCAGAGGCAGGGCACCCGTGTGGACTCAACATCAAGGCTTGTTTTAAATATACAAGTGACAATGAGCAGGTTTTGACTGGATGCATAAATTGGATTAGTATTAAAGCCCCTATACTCTGCCTCTTGTGAACTTTACGCAACGTTATAATGCCGTTACCTAATAATGCTGTCAAAAACATACCTGGAGTTGTGTAGTCTTCAAGTTAACAGCTACATCTTACTTGTTCTGTAAAGATTGGCAATTTCAAAGGTAAAATAATCCAAGTGATTCTCCTTGCACTTCTTGTATTACCACATGACATCAAGGTGGGACAAAGTGTTTTCTGTTTGAGACAAGAACTCAGCCTGAATACGTAGGGTTTGTGCGTTAAACATGTGTGAATGAAACAAATCACAACTCCAGGCATGTTTTTGATGAGGAATCAACATTATAACATAATTCAGGGGTGGACAAGCTGCACCTATATGGTCATTTTTATACTCATGGGTAATTTAAAATCTCCTAAATGCTATATTCATATTGTCATTAAGAGGAAGCATGTTTTTAATCCCAAAACAACATGTTTTTGTCCCAAGTAGTCCCAAGTCCAGATAAAGAGTTTTTTACTACATTTTGTGAAAAAATTAACCCACGGCCATATCCAGATGTTACAAAACTCTGAAAAAAGTTTGAATCCTGCTCGCAACACTAGAAAAGTTGGTGGAGTGTTTAGATCCACTGCCTCACAGGTTAGAGATTTGATGGAAGCTCCCGTAGGTGAACGCTGTTGTCGTGCCCTTGAGCAGGATACTTCATTTTAGCATTTACGCTATATATTCATGGTGCGGTGTCCATTGTATGATGTTGTGGTGAAGGTAAACCCAGGACATGGCAAACACAATGTCCCCTACTCTGTGCTGCGTGTGAGTTAGTGTGTGGTTGGAGCCTGTAGCGAGAGCCTGATTGAACAGAGAGAATAGTCCCTGTGTGGCCTGTTTCTCATGGTAACTAGCCTGCGTTTAGCCGCGGATGCTGTCTGACACTAAGGCTACACGGGGACAGTACAATGTGTGTGTGTGCGCGTGTGATACACCTATAGTGCAGTGTGCCGTGCCGGTGTGGTGTGCGTTGGTTGTGGAGCCTATGGGCAGCTGCCTGAGCATTCCTGTTGACGTTAAGCGGGCTAAGCAGTACCAGCTTGCCGGGCTCTTAACCTCCCCTCCGCGAATGAAGATCTAATGAAGTCCTGAAAGGCTTCCTGACTCCCTCATCTGGCTTTGTTTAGGCCCAGCTCACCCCCACCCCTCCCCCCCACCACTGCAGAGGAAGGCCATTAGCCCATTGAGGAGACAGTCGCACAGGCTGACGAGACCGGACTGTTCTGGTGTTGATAGGAACATGTCTCTACACTGAGACAAGTTGAACCAGGGATGACTGAAGAGTGGTGCTTTAAAAATCTATACTGCACTTTAATGCATTCAAGTGCTTGTATAATTATCTACTTCTTGCTGCGATGATGAGAAACTTCAGGCCAAATCACCAATAAAAAATGATGAATAGATTTTCTTTCTTAAACTTAAAGGTGCATAGTGTAAGTTTTATGGTAGAGGGTCTGTCAGGTATCAAAGGTGTTTTAGGGCTATAAAACTACATTGCAAGGCAGAGCTGTTTCAAAGTAGGGCTGCACATTCCAGGCAAAGCAATGATACATCCACAAGAAACAAGCAGGTGATGGACCCCCAAACAAAAAGTTACATAGTGCATGTTTAAAAAGCAAAGCAAAAAACTTTACAGTGTAGAATGAGCAGATCTGTAGTCATGTGAGTGGGTCCATGTGTGATCCTCAGTCTCCAGCTCAGTAAGAGCCAGGCTACAGGCAGCTCTGGATAAATGGGATAAATAAAAGGAGATGGGCCGTTTGCGGCGCTGGAGGATTTCAGACCTCCCTCTCCTTTAGCACATGTGTTAGTGCACTTCATTTTAATTTTATAGTTTGTGTATACTCAATAGGAAAATTGTTTCTATGCGGTTATGCCAGTCTATTGAGAGCGAGGCAAGTGAAAGGGAGAGGAGGGGTGGGCATGGCAAATAAAAAACTGCAGCAGTTTAAATTGAATTTGTATTCACCAGGAAGTGGGTTAACCCAGTTAAAAGTCAGGGAATCCAATAGCAAGCGCTGATCTGTGCTGTCGAGACAATCTCCTTTGGGGAGCTCAGGCGCGCCTCATACGCCGCTCATAGCATGTTCCCAGGTAATAATAATACATCATTTTGTTTAACGGCATATTTATGTAAGGAGGCACTGTGTTGTTCTTTGAAATCACCTCCTCAGATAGAGCCACCACTCACTGCTGCTGCTGCTGCCGCTGCTGCTGCTGCTGCTGTGTCTCTTATCAGTTTTTCAGATGCAGAATTCTATTAGGGAGCATGTTTGCCTTGTCACACTCAGATGCCTTCTCTTCAGGTTGCGTTTGGAAGGAGGGGGCGGGAGCATGTTTTAACTGACATATCTGTATTTTTTAGGAGACAGCGCGCTGGTGTTTGTTTCTACCCCCCATCCCCCCATCCATCACATGCTAAAGAAGAAAAGCATGTTCCCATAAAAAAGCAGGGAGTGGAAATCTCAGTCTTTGTTATTGGAATATATTGACTGCACTTGGTTCATTGACTTTTTATTACAGGAGGTTGCACAACTGTCAGCAAATAGGGAGAAATGTGTTTCAGCCATTTGGTTTGGAACATTTGAAGCTGATCATTTTTGTATTCAGTGTCCTATGTGGGCTAGTTTTTTAGTGTGTCAGCAGGCATGTTTTTTCCTTTATAGATTTTCGTGGAGAAGGTACAGTAAGAATGACAAAAGAGAGGAAGAGACTAGATGAAGAAGAAAGAGGTGGTTTAGCAGTAGCCTCCAGCACTGTCAGTGGTGGTCTCCTCTTCCAGTCAGAGAGGCACCGTACCCACATCCTCTGACCAGAGTCCAAGCACCAGAGCCGGGACAACCTCAGTGTCCTTAGGCCTGCAGTCGTACCGCGCTCTCACTCCACTGCCATCGCTCGTCTATACCTTTGGAAAGCCAGGGGACACTGCCAACTCAGCACTGTCAGCT
Source organism: Scartelaos histophorus (assembly GCA_000787155.1). NCBI lineage: Eukaryota > Metazoa > Chordata > Actinopteri > Gobiiformes > Gobiidae > Scartelaos > Scartelaos histophorus. The sequence continues at coordinate 3,988 of KN515578.1, forward strand.
TTTTTCTGACATTACGAAGAGATAACGCACTAGATCTTTACATTTAAAAAAGTTTCAAGTATTCTGTAGCAAGAGGATGAACTATATAGTTACTACTAGTCATTGTTTATTGCATTGCTATTTTGTTTCCATTAAAAAAAAAAAAAGTAGAATATTAGAGCCAGTAAATGATAAGAAGATATAATATTCTAACTAGAGAACATTAAAATTTTGGGGGAAATATCTTCACATATCAGTCCAATCTCTAGTTCTATCTAGTTCTATTTTTTCTTTTATGTCTTAAATATGTTTATGGATTGTGCTATATTATTTTACTGCACAAGAGCCAAATGGGGGGTCAAATATAGAGGACATTAAACATTTACTATTCATCTATACAAGCACTGATATAGCATTTTAGAAGGCACGCTGATCTTTGTGATAGTTCTTGAAAATATATAAAAAGTTTCTAATGACTTACTTTTAGACTTTTGCACTGGTGTAACAATAAAGTTAATTCTGAATCTTGATTATGCTCCTGACAAAGTGCTCTAGTGGTACTGAAGGATGGTAAAAGTAGAGGAAACACTTACTTTTTAAATCTTTGTTATAGTTCTTGAAAAGACATAACAGGGGAAAAGATTTACTATTACTTACTTTTACCCTTTAGAGTATTTGTTGAGACATTAAGTGACTCCTTACCCTTTTCTCTGACCTCTCTGGCCTAACTTTGTCTCCCGTACCCAGAATCCCCCACTGCACCCAGCCCCCTCTCCCCATTTAAAGCCCATTCTCCTGGTTCTGGAGAGGGGCCGGAGCGCCGCATCTCCCCACCCGTTCGCCAGGAGCCAGAGATCCCAGCCAGAGATGCCATCTGATACAAGTCTATCATAATGAAGGTCCAGCATGGGGCTAAATGAGTTTCCACCTCCGCCGAGCGAGGGGCTAATGACAAAACAGCCTCCCTGTGCTCCTTGGCCTGCCGCTAGCTTTAATCAGGGCATATGGCACGCGCCGAAACTGCTTGGCTAGGAGGAAAACTGAGAAAAACTAAAGGCAGGAAGTGAGGCTATGGTGCTGAAGCAATTGGATGGATAATTTAACATATGACAATACACTATTTGAAGTATTGGAACAAAAGATGAAAGGGTTTTAATTGGAAAGAGTAAGTGGCAGTGATGGTCTTGTCAATTGTACAGACACAGTATAATAAATAGCCCCTTAGTTTATGTAAAGGACTATATTAACTAAATATACACCCTCTATTTGCGTTGTATATTATGCAAAACTGACGCTGTTTCATTCACACATGTATATATATTTTAATATATATCAGAAAATAGTGTAAATAGAGTACCTTACCTTCCTATTCACATGTAACGCCTATTAATACGCAACATTTCAACGCTCCAGTTCCAAAATTGCACTGTAACACACACAGTAACTCATTTTGAAGTGCAAAATATTGTGAAGTTAAATATAGATGATAAATAATAATACTAAAAGCAAGCCATAAAGTACAATCACCCACAAAAGCTTTTCTAAAACTACAAAATTGTTAAAACGTATGAACTGCAATACATAAAATACAGAATGCAACACTTACATAGTTAGTTTGTATCTATAATGAGTCATAGAAGTTCATAATTCTACTTAAAATCTTATTGAAGTACAGAAAAATAATAATAATACCCACAAAAAAATCACGTTTTGAATAAGTTGATTTGGTTTGGTTGTCATTTTTGCGCTTAAAATCCTGTTTTTCAAGTAATACATAGTCATTTAAAAAAAAAAATGTTATAAATAATTTTTAGGTGTATTATATTGTCCCGTTTTTTGTTTTTTTTTTCATCTTGGCAATAAGAGCAGAATCTAAGTCAAGGTGGGCTTCTAAAAAAGGGCGACGATCCCCAGACAAAGAGACACAGGGGCCTTGGATCCAGGCACGTGTGGGCGTCTAATACACACACACACAATCACTAATAGCTTTTATAGATTTATATTAATTTTCAGGATTTAATGTGCCTTAAATAGCGATGATCAACAAGGGAAAACAAGTGTATTAGAGCCCCGGTGGTATTAAAACTGTGCAGGGGGTGGCAGCTTAACAAATAGGGTACTCTTTCCTTTCCCACTTTATATGGCTCCCCAACTTAGCCAAATTAGCTTAACGGATTGATAATTCTGTTAATATAAAACTGTTAGCGAGCTCTTTAAAGTGTGACTCGTTCTTTTTTAGGTTTTGTTTGGTTCTGGAAATTAAATTGAAAATGCATAACAACAAGGCTTCCCTTTTATAATTTGATTAATTCTCTGTTGTTTGCACAGATCCCCAGTGAAGACAGCCATGACGTTTCGAGGTTATTTGTTCCACTGTCTAATGACAATTTTCCTGCACAATAACATTACTTAAAGAGCTGCCTTAGAGCAAGTTTTTTTTTCTTTCTTTTTTTGCCTTGAAATTGCAGACAAGGGCTACAAGCCAAGGGGGGCTAATAACAGTCCTAATTCAGCAGAGAGGCTAGCATGCTACAGCTGCTACTTCGCTAATTGCGTATAAAGGATGATCAAAACTTCATTGAGTTTTAGCCTCTTGCAGTCCGTACCGGTCATTCATTTCATCTAAAGAGGTATAAGGACGCCATATTGGACCAAGTGACGGATCACCTCTCAATTTTCAATCTCACGTCCATTAAAGCTGCACCAAATTTAATAGGAGATGTTTTCACTCCTCGACTTGATCTTTAATCATTTCAAATAATGGTGTTCACAAGGCAGGCAACTCCAGACACTTTGTGTAGTAGTAGTAGTAGTAGTAGTAGAGTATATATACTTCTTTCATATATATTGCACGAAAGAGTATTTTTATTACAAACAGTTATGGGAATGCATTTATGTTTTTCATAAATTGTACTTTTAGAAACAGTACAGCATAATTTTACTTCCACTTTTAGTTGTAATATTTTTAATTTACAATAAACGTACTTGAGTGCATTTGTTGGCGATCTATGGGTTTCAGAATGACAAAAATCAGGACTGTTGCCATGGTAATTAACAATTCAAAAAATATATGTTTTGAGTGGTGAAATGTTACTCATATGGGTCAATGACATGACGTCTGTCCAACTGCAATTTCTTCAGATATTTCATAATAATTCACCACATACCTGTAGTACCTCTGACCTCCATGGAACCATTTTTTTTTTTCAGAAATCATTAGTTATTCTGCATGATTTTGTACTTAAAGTGTTAAAATGTCATGTGGTGTGACAGTCCACCCTTAACTGCAGATTTTTAAGCTTCATTAACATTACTCTAAATTTAATCTAATTTATTTTATTTTATAAATTTTTTGGCATATTTTCTAAAGTGTTTTGTAGACTCACATGAAATTTCAGCTCCCATAATATTCAAACAAATATTGTCTGAGCGTGTTCATTTTCTCAAATATTATGTTTTCATATTTTTAAAATATCAATATCACGTTCATATGACTCAGAACCTGATTAATATCCCAACCATGTTTTAGAAAATAAAGCAAGTTTAAGGTTATTCTCAGTTGTACCACATGACATGCTTTAAGGTCGTAGCCCATTCATGTACCTAAAAAACACTAAAAATGCTTAATATAAATGTCAAACATAGACTTATGCAAACCTGACATTAGAAATATTTGAGTATACACAAAATATTTAAGTTAAAAATAAACTAAATTTTGGAATCTGCCTGTTGAAAATCATTATTCGTCATTGACACATTTAATCTGGAACCCGGAAATGTATTGTGTACTTCTAAGTGTATCAGAGCATACTTGGATACTTTTATTCTACTAAAAGTTGCGTATCATCACATTTACAACAAACTTACTTGGACACGATCTTTGGCTACTCTGTCCACTTCTGATTCTCTCGCATTTACCAAGAAACCTCATTGCTAAAACAGTAGCACAAGCTGGTGCACTAGCTGGTTTGCCTTTTGGCTGCAGCGCAACCCTGAAAAAAGCAAAGCCGAAAGTGGCAGGCTGCACTCAGCATGGAGAAAATGAACCTCTGAAACCCATGCTGACAGTTTTGGTCCCCACTGTTCTCTACTTCCACCAGTGCCATCGCCGGCCTTGGCACGCCTCATACCACAAATTACCCACCGTACCGCAGCCAGAGCGCGCCCATCGCCATCCTACCGCTCCGAAAAATAAAGTAAAGCTAGTATGATCCAGTTTGAGACCCTCGCAGAGCTCCCTGTCGTTGTGCTAGCTTTGCCTTTTCCGCCATATCTCTTCCTCCATCTCCACCTCCATCATCTCGCAGGTTTTCCCCTTCTCTCCGTTCTGCGCCGGGTGATTGCTTGCAGCTGGAGGTGCTTTCGAGAACATTTTAATATTATGCAGAAGATTAGAGCAAACTAACTACATTATTCTCCAATTACGCTCATTTCATCCAACTGATGTCTTTATATGCTTCCCCTTTGCCTCGATTACCCTAATGTGAAAATGGGAAGAGGGGAATGCGCTTAGGCCTGTACCAATTGTTCCTCGGATGTCTATTATTTCAGCGCGGCGTTAAAGGGAGGCGTCTTTCATAGCGACTGTAAATAAAACGATTAGGGGGAACATCCAGCCGCGTGCAGGGGAAGATTTCATTTGAAGGATCTGCTTATCAACGTTCTTGGAAGATTTGCAAAAAAGAGAAAAGAAGAGCCCACCTTCCCCCACCTTTATTCCACTCCCATGTCGGTCTCCCAAGCCGCATTACTGTCACAAATCTCGCTTTGAATTCCTCGTCATAAAAATAAAATAAATCAATTACGATCCCGCACGCACGCAAGCCTTCTAACGCCAGTTGAAATCGTTTCGTCTCCTGTGACCGTGAGCTGCCAAATTATTAGAGACGACATAGGTGACGATCGTGAGCCAATACGGTGGATCAGCATGTGTGGTTGGGATAATGTAGAACGCCGGAGCACAAAACAGTCTCTAAATGAAGGCGGATGATTCGCTCTCTCTGTGGGTGTTCGCAGAAGTAGATAGATGGTTCACCTGCGAAATTTTGGATTTTCTAATGTCAAAGGTCTTATTATTACAACCTCAGATGGAGCGAAATCACACTTCTTAGGGTCAATTTACTTTCTGTGCTTGAGAAAGTCATAAATAAGTTATTATTGTTGCCTATTTGTGTGAAAAATCCCTCAGTCGTCCAGGTAGAATCCATGGCAAAAGGAAAATAAATTTGTCAGCTGGACAAAAGTTCGGTTCTGGGACTGAACTGAACTGAAGAAGAAGCTTGGATGAGCTGCGAAACTTTTTCAACCAAATAACTTTTGTCCAGCTGACAAATGTATTTTCCTTTTGCCATTGTTGCCTATTTCAAATCAACATACAAACTTCTGCATGGACAGTATTTAATCTGGTGACTCCACATAAAAAAGATGACATTTCGCTACTAACCAGAAAGCTTCACCAAGGCCCTACGTGGTTGGAAGTAAAAAATCAGCTTCAAAAAAACTAAGTAAGTCCAGTTGTTTTAGTTTATCTCGCTCATAATATCTTCTCCATGGATGTCTAAACTTTGCATAAACTAATTTTTTTTAACAAATGAATTGTTGCCACTCTTTACCCTCCATACAAAGCCCCCTAATTGAAACCAGTCACCCATTTCCAACAAATATTTATATAAAAACACTGGAGGCCAAGGAAGGTTCCAGTGTCTTGCCCAAGAACACAATAGTCACGCGTACCGAAGCTGGTGGGGATCAAACCAGCAACGATTTTGGTAATTACTGAATGGCTGGACCTCTTCAAACTTCGAACACCGAATTTTCAATCAACAATTCTACAATTCTACGTGACATTTGCAGGCCTAAATCCTACATAAATGGACATAACTCTCTGAATGAAATCTCAGAGTTGCAAATAATGTAATGTTCTGTTTGTTTTTTTTATTCAAACTTCACCAAAATGACTTTACATACATATTGAATAAAACATCGTATTGCACAGTAGCAGCACAGGTCTCTCATTGCAGGATATCAAATAATCATAACCAAAACCCATATGTTAGGATTACATCAACACAGTGACACTCTATTGAAACTCCCTATGGGCTGAAGTGAGGCTCCATGTAATGTTTGTTTTTCTCTCCTCTTTCTGGCCCTCTCTCACTTCTGTTTCTTGGATTGACTTCTTCTTTGTCCTGGGAGCCGAGCGGTGTAGGTTTCAGATGTACTGCAGTTGTTTCATAGCTCGCAGCGTGTTTGTCTACGATGGCATTCCTCAATTCCATTCAGCGCGAGGAGAAGAGGATCTACCCTTAGGCCCAGTTGTATTTCCCAGAATCCTTCGCTTCTCCCGAGATGGACCAGGCCGGGCATCTGATCTCATCCTACAACAGGCTACACACAAACACGCGGGGTCCGTGCTGGTTGGTGTATCGCGTTGCAGTAAATCTACTTAGAAGCTCCGAGGGGAGAGAAGATGGAGCTACTGTTACCGGGTCTGGAATGATTTGACCTAAGATGTGTCATCATGTACCCAGCGCTATTGTCTGATGAAATGTTGCAATATGACAGATTCACAAAGGCTTTTAGCATGTCAGCGAAGGTTATTTATTACGCTGAAAATTTCCATTCGTAGGGTCCCAAACATGGCTACAGGTTAGACTGAAGTATAACTGCATAAAGGTGCGGTGTGTATCTTCTCTGGAGGACGGTACTCGACCATCTTCATCTACCATCTCGTCTCCGTGGAAACGTTACTGCTTTGCTGGGAATGTTCCACCACATGGTATTAAACTTATCTCTGTGAAGTAGGTGATGCCTAGAGCTGTGTTGAAAAAATCGATTTTCCGATTCTGAATCGATTCGCATATTAAATTCTCAATATCGATTTGCGCGTCCAAAAATTGATTATTAAATATATATAAATACAATTATTTTTTGGTAGCCTATTCCCCCGGTAAACTTGTATCTAAGTCGCGTCCATGGTATTCACGTTGTGGCCACTCGCACCATAGACTCTGCTGCTCTCGCCACCGTGACAGACAACGGCGTTAATATGGTGCGTGCGGATCATGGGTCTAACTCACGTCGGCTGCTTTGCGCATAGAATCAACCTCGCTTCGCAAGCCGGTCTCAAACTCCCGAATATTGCACGTCTGCTTGGGAGAGTGAGGCACATAGCAAAGTGTTTCCATCGCAGTACTACAGCCACTCTCACAGCCATCAGTAACTACCAATACTTGCATAATTTGCTGTTAAAGGCCAATCTAATGCTAGTTTTAACATGTTGTATGTAAAACAGGTTAAGGTTAAAAAAAATGTTTTTAAGAACACTAACCAGAATCGAGATTGGATCGGATCAGATCGAATCGGGATAATCGATCCTTAATCTTAAGAATTGGAATCGAATCGATTCTTAAGATTTGAATCGATACCCAGCCCTAGTGATGCCAATAATAATGCTTGATTTTCCAAGCATTTTGAGCTATAAAAACACCTGCAATCTAATACATGGAAGATAATTTACTTTAATGCCATACTGTGCAACATCTCCACAGAGACTAGAAAAGATTCATAGTGCACCTTTAAACCACTGTTACAACTTTAAGTATATAAGCATATAGTATAAGCTTTACTTTTCCTATTAAGTCATCCCGGTAAAACATCTTCCTGCACGTTTTGCATAGATTAAGCTAGATGCCCTCCCACGGCATCTACTCAACACCTCTAAAGCAATGCTAATGCAAATGAGAATAAAATCACAGGGGTGCAACTGGAGGAAGTGTCTGGGGTGAGGGAAGTCTACACTGAACATCTGCATACTCCACGACTCGGTATATTCACCCTTCCGTGGACAATTTTAAGGTTCTGACTTCACTCGCTAGTCGGAAATCGCCGTTTTCGTAGATTTATTTATTTATGTCAGTTTATTTTTGTTTTCTCCACGTGAAGACAGAGATATAACGCTCATTACGACAAATTTTATAAACAAATCAGCATCTTGCAAATGAGTCCAGGAAACGTTCAGAGTGCACTGCCTCCTTTTGTGGCACGACAATGTGGAAAAATCTAATATGGAATTCATTGTGGTTATGCAATAAATAAAAATAAAAATAATGTGTGTGCAGTGATTGTTTAAATGTGTAAAGGACATGTCTGTGTGTCTGAGCTCCTCACAGGCAGATGTTTGTGGGGCTGCACATGTGCCCCCTGCAGAGCTCAGACTCTGTGACCAGGGCCTGAGCTCCTCCTGCCCCTCACAGAGCAAAGCTTCACTCAATGAGCTTTAAAACACCAGCTCCCAGTGCAGACCTGAGGCACTCCACTGACCCTCCATACTGTTCATCATCATGGCTTTAGATCACTGCATGTAGTACAATCTATAAGGGGAAGGTCATAAAAGTGAATACATGTTGATTCGTCACAGCTACCTTAAGATAACCGCAAAGGTAAAGGAAAAATATAACCACAGTTGCTAAGAAGAAATAAGGGGTTATACTTTTAATACTGGTAAAACAAATATAACTAATCTGAATGTTGAATTGGCTTACCCCCAGCTGAAACATATATATTTTTTTCCATTTTATTTTGCATATATACGCTACCCCTAAAAATTATGCCAAGGAATTTAAATCAAAAATATAAAGTAATATCTAAATAATGAAATTCAAATTAATAAAATAATAAAAAAGAAGGAAAGATGCATGATCAAAATAATAAAAAGGGATCAGAGAAAAATATTTTGAGAAAGAATATACTTGTAATTTTGTACACACTTGATTACTTAAGGAAACACTAAAAAGAAAAATTACAAAAATAGTCTTACTCCTGAACATTGCAGGAGAGTCAAGGAATGATGTAACAACTTGTAATCATGCAGGACAATACAAGATTTCTCAAACTTGCATGAATGAATCAAACTCTGGTTTAAATAGGAAACACAAAGGTAACAGAATATGTCTCCTTTACCGTATTTTTGGGGCTATAAAGTGCACTGGATTATAAGGCGCAGTATCAAATAATATGTCAGTTGTGTCATTGTCCACACATAAGGAGCATCGGATTATAAGGCACAATAAGAGAAACAAAACACGTGTCGGATAAATCGAACTTTATTCAGGTCATTTACAATAACTCTCAGTTGTAGCTAACACAAAAATACAACTTTAACAGTTGGTGATTTGGGCATCAAACATGCCCGGATCCCTCTCAACATTGTTCAGTTTTAACACAAAAATACAAAACCTGAAATCTGCATGGTGCATGTCTCTTAACAGGTGCATTTTGGGTCCTTGTACAGCACACGGCAGAACTACCGGTATGTTGCACAGTCGCCCTATATGTCGCCAACATATTACTCCTCCTGACTCGCCCACTAATACGTTATTAGACTAATGTGAACAACATCAAATCGGTTGGAGGTTAAACACAACCAAAGGTCACACATAAGGCCACTGGATTATAAGGCCACTGTTGATTTTTGAGAAAATGTAATAATTTTAGATGCACCTTATAGTCTGAAAAATACGGTATTCTTTTTCCACTAATAACAATACACTCAAACTGTTCAAACCGGACCCAAACAGAAGGCACACTATCAATTACATGTAATTATATGTTGTCTGTGCAGTACTCTCTGGCTGGCATCGTGTAGTATGATTATGTTGTACTTAGACATATTTATAGTGGAAACTGAGCATCCAGCATTTGGTCCCATCACCTGACTGTTAGAGATGACTTCAAAACAGATCACATTTCCACAGGTGCTGCACAAGAACTCAGCGAGGAATGTTTGGACACATAAATCTCTGTAATTGCACGGTATGGATCAGATAACTGGAGCTGGGGCTGGCAAACGTACACGCCCTCAGAACGCCGTGCCATTTTTCATGCTTTTATCTGACAGAGAGAAGGGAGTGTTAATCAATGCGCTCAAAAACCGCAAACGTGATCCAAGTCTGAGATGGTGAGCACAATGTGAGGCGCTGACACTTTTGTGGAAAGTTGAAATGTCAAAAATGTTCCGAGAGAAAAAATAAAGTTGAGTTCATGAAAATGTGAGGTGTCCTGAGAAATGAAGGGATGATGTCAGGACTTGTAAAAAATGATTTAAAGAGAAAAGAATATTTTTTCCAAATATTTTATTTAATTTATTAATTTATTATCTAAAGCACCTCCTGAATCCAAAAGCTAGATCAGCATTAATTCATTTAAATATCCTATATCACACAAAATTGATTCTTTTGAGCTTTAGGCCATGTTATAATATTATCACCTCCTCAAAATATATCTGGAGTTGTTTTTTTTTTTCATTCATTTGAGTAATTCTGCATTATTAATCTGTCTGCATCACCAAAGCTTGTTCTGTTCTACCTTGTGATGTTGTAAAGATGATTCTAGCGAAGGTGAAAGGGAAAGAACCTCAGTCTTAATATGCAGGATTTCTGTGTTAAACGTGTGAATGAAATAAACAACTCCAGGTACGTTTGTGATTTGGAAAAAATGTCATAAAATAGATCAGAAAATAGCGTAAAATACATTCCACTGATGAATCTACAAAGATACTTTCAAATCCTTGGTCCGGTCTGAACTCTGAGACCTGAAGTTTCCTAAAGTGACATCACCAGTCTCTGCCCTTGGGCCGTGGGATGGACAGGGGGAGGAAAAGAGACAGACGGGAGGTGTGCAGACTGGGGTATGCCATAACGGGGCGGGGCAGAGGTGAGGGGGCGGGGCTAGGTGCAGCTCATCTCCAGGTGTGCTTTTCTTCTCTCATTCCTACACCTCTCACACGGTGTCAGCGGTCAGGTGAAAAATGACTGGGCTGGACACTGGAGCTGCCGCTGTCTGTGCTCAGGGTTCACACACACTTCAGAGTTAACTTCAGTTTGATTAATGTGGGAATGATAGAGGTATGCAGTAATAAAAGGCTCATATTAGACTATTTTCTGATCTACAGTATGTTATAATGGTGTTTCTATCATCAAAAATATACCTGGAGTTTTGTTTCATTGTTTCATTCACACTTTACAACCGTAGATTTTAGAGTTTCATTTGGTAATTTGGTTTTAGCCCTGGAATTGCCCGTCTTTACTGAACAAAAGGTAAAAAGTAGCTGAAAATCACTGCTTAATGACATCACTAGGTGGATCAGAGCATTTTGAGCATTAGAGATGTGAAGAGACTAATAATACAGAATTATTCAAACATGTGTGAATGAAACAAAACACAACTTAAGGTATGTTTTTTGATGAGGTAACAAAATGCGTAAAGCTTAAAAGAATCGATTTTGCATGTAAGACCTTTCACTATTCAAATTAAATTGCAGAATTACCCTCGTGTCAACTGAAAACTTATCTTAAGATTGTATTTGCATCTATTTTACAAAACTGTGGGAGGTTACACAAGGTTTTGACAATAAAGAGAATACTTAGAAGAAAGTAAATTAAGATGTCTCTATGCACATTACTCTATGCACAAGGTTAATTTCAATGCATGACTACTTGACATCCTAGTGTATAAACATCTTTCTAAGTAATAAATATTTCCTGTGCCCTAACCTCAACTCAGTTCAAATCAGTGTGACTCTTCTGCTAAAGACTGGCAGATGAAAATACAGCTCTCTATGTTTAAAGTATTCCAAGTATATCCAAGTATTTCCAGACAAATAATAATTCTTTATCCATTTATTGGCACTAGTGTAATGGTGTAATGATTTTGAAGTTTGTTCTACTTCTTTCATAATATTTATTTTTCATAAATCAAGTGTTGGAAATCCATTTGCATTAAGAAGTCCAGCTCATGATCTCATGGAGCAGACATCCCCAAACCCACTGACAGAGACAGCTTGGCTTTTGGCTTCATGTGGAACAAAAGACTCTCCGCTTACATCTTCTTTTACCGAAACATGACACAGTGTTTTTACTTGGGCACTTTCCTCTTAGTCCAGATTGTGGTCCCCGGGGCAACAGTGAAATTTGGTAATTTGTCCACAGCTACCTTTTAGGATTTTTACAACTTTGTGAAGGAATGTAGCCGTACAATGGGCCGGTGTGGTGATCATTAGACATTGTGCTAACAGGTCTGGAGGTCCCATTCATTCTGATCTGTGGTGAATGAGTGTGTAGTTACAGTAACACTGTGGACATCTTGTGTTACCCGATAATGACAGCCAGTGGTCTTCTGGTCATGTAGAGGAATTCCCCTTCACTTATTGTTGCAACCTTTGGATCCCATAACAATATATTGTATTGCAATGCACTGAAACTCCTTTTGAATAAGATAGTGTGATTGGGCTCCCAATGCAAATACAATGTTTTTTATTCCTTTGTGAAGCTCGTATCACGCCTGGAGAAATCACAGCACAGAAGTATCACATCTGCTCTGACCTCAGCCTGTCACAGACATGGGAATGTCCCAAAGTCATTTGTCACATTATTTCTTTATTTTCTTTTTTTTACTTGCCAATAACACTTAAATAATACACAAAAACTATATCTATATCTATCTTTATATATATCTATATTTCTATCTATCTATCTATCTATATCTATATCTATATCTATATCTATATATATCTATATCTATATCTATATCTATATCTATATCTATATCTATATTACATGTACATATATATTTTTTTAAATCATAACATGCATTTTTTTCTGCCCCATCCCCAGTATTAAAAAGCTATGACAATAATGTGGTTATTTCTCTTTTGTCCATTTTAATATTTGTTTTGTAAAGCATCTTTGGGTGTCCTGAAAAGCTCTATAAAAATAAAAATGTTTGATTAAAAATAACAGAATTTATGCTGCATTACTACTGCTATTGTTGATAACATATATTTTTTAATGTTTTCTTAAATTAAACGTCATTCTACCACTATCAAAATTATATTTATACATTTATTGCAGTCAAAATTGCCCTTGAATTTCCCAGCCTCTGCTCTGATACAGGACATAGTAGGTATTTTATTGAGGAGAAAAGCACAGGACCCACAGGCACAAGAGTCTCGGCCCTATTACCTACAGTGAGCGTCCTTCCGGCTGATACATTCTGTCACCCCTCTATACAAATCCCCCTGACATGTCCCTACACTTTCTCTTACACTTAGCAGCAGACGGCATCACCTCCCTGCCACTCCCCTGCCCCTCTGCCTCTCCTCCCTCCTCACTCGCCCCTCTGCCTCTCCTCACTCGGCCGGATTCCGACAGAGGAGGGCCCCCATGGGAAACCCTAATCGGCAACGCGCGGGGGTCATCCATCATGTTAGGCTCGGCGGGGACATTAGCGGAGGGATGGACGACACAGAAGGGGGCGGGAGGACAGAGGTAACCAGGATGGACAGGCCGGGGCGGTGGGCAGCTAAAGACACAGACCGACTCACAATGGAGCGAAGGGTCTTGTGTTTGTTTAGGGGCGGGTTGTCATGGCAATGGAGAGGTTAAGGGGGAGTATCGCGGACACTAGCTTAGCATATGTCAGCAGTCTAGTGGAAAAGCAGGGCGCCGCCTCTGCCCGGGCTGTACACGCCATTAGCACCATCTGTGACAGTACCCATGAGGCCCTGGTGCGCACAAATATGCCTCGATTTGGGGTTTGGGCAAAACAAGAAAGAATCAGACAAGACTTGAGAGTATGTATGGGGCTGTTAGGGTCACTGATGCTCAACTAGACATGGTCCGGATGGAGGAATAGGACACATTTATAAAGATGGCACTGCACATCATGGGACTCTACAGTGAACATCGGGTTGCATACAAAAGTGTTTCATTCAGATGCTCTACCTCTGCGTTTGGACAATGATATGATTTATAATCCTTTGTTGCTGCCTTGTGCATTTTATGTGTCTCTTGGGTTAAATGCAGAGAATAAATTAATAATAAAAGGGAACAGTTACATTTTTTGACCTACTATGGTTACCAAACTACGATTTCAAAGTCCCTAAGTTTCCCTTTCTTTGATTTTCTATCAGGAATAAAAATAAGTTAGTTTGGTTCAAGTTAGGGATGCATCAATCCAGCTTTTTCAGTTCTGATACTACGGCTTTAAGTATCAATCTATATAATCTAGAAAACAAAAATGAAATAAAACAAAACTGATTCAAATGTGTTATGCAGATGTAACTACAGAACAACTTAGTGTAAATATGAAAAGAGACTTTCTGGGCCTTACATCAGCTCATATATCCAACCAGAATATCTACTGAACCGATATTTGTAAAAATATTTTGTAAGATATTTTTTGTATATACTTTTTTGGGGTATTTTTGTTATCCCTAACTATATTACATTACATAGAACTAAATTTTAATATGTCTATCAACTGGGACAAATCTGGTTCCTCTCTCCACATCACACTTCTTATATTTCAATCATACATATCAATTTTACATAGATTTAATATTAAATTCCCTCTTTGCCATGACTATAATTTTCTCCTGACTTAATCCAACCTCATCACTGCATTTTCAGATCAGTCAGTATAAAAACACAGTCTCAACATATTCCCCATCCCATATCGTTACAGTTACAGGCCTGTTATCACCCTTGTTTCCTCTTTTTGCCTCCTCTGTTTTTTCTTTTCTTTTTTTCAAAGCATGAGAACTAGCCGGGACGATTGAGGAATGCTAGCCCGGGCTAATCACCCCGGACTGGTGCACTTCCGCCACGCTGATTACCGAGGAAACCATTAGTGAGAAGAAAGTGGCTGAATCTTTCATCCTGGACGCAGGGCTCAGGGGAGGTCAGAGAGGGGTGTGTTTGATAGGCCATTTACCCTTCCTGTTCTTATTATTGCAGCATTTCCTCTATCTGGACTCGACACGACTGCAGCGGGCGGGCGGGCAGGGGAGAGGACCCCAAAAGACCAAATGTACCCCCCCATCCCCTCCTCCCTTCAACAAAAAGAGCAGTAATCATTGCCATACTGGTGTCCTGGGCTCACTGTTGGAGCTGATGTCACACATGTAGTCTGCAGTGTGTGTGCAGGACATTCTGTGCAGTTAAAGGCAAAAAACATAATATAATTTAATACAAAATAAAGTAATTTGTTTGTTTTGTTTTGGGGCATATTATTGTTTATTTGGTCAAGACAGTGTAACCCCTCCTTTGTCCAGAAGTGGTTCATTAGGACACTGTTTGTGATTTGTAAAAATAGTCTCTACATATCTGTTGTACTTTATTTGGTCAGGACAGTCTAGTCAATAGTTCTAAGTAAAAAACATCTTCGGGGGCCCACATGACTTATGTTACTTTTGCAGGACCTCTTTCCTTCATTGGGCCCTGAGTAAACAATAAACAGTAATCAATACATCTGTCTTTTCTTAAACTTAAACAACACTTAAAATCCAGTGTTGTTTAAAGCCATGATACATGTGTAACTTTTTACCACAAAAAATTGACTAAAATTGTGGAATGTTTTCTATATTATGGTTCTTTATTGCACTGAAAAAACAATGTGGCCTTA
>KN515578.1:19438-33722 GCA_000787155.1 Scartelaos histophorus
AGCACAAAAAATTGACAAATTGTGGAAGGTTTTCTATATTATGGTTCTTTATTGCATTGAAAAAACACTGTGTCCTTATGTGGATTTGCATCTCCACCAAAAAGAATAGAAAAATAGAGTAAATTCGGGCTAAGATTAATAAACATAAGCTTCTTCCTAACATATTTAACTTTTAACCTTTTCGTCTAATGTTATGTTCACATCTCTAATGCTCAAAATACTCTGATCCACCTAGTGATGTCATTAAGCAGTGATGTTCAGCTACCTTTTACCTTTTGTTCAGTAAAGACTGGCAGTTCCAGGGCTAAAACCAAATGATTGTAGTAAGGGTTTATGGCGAGAAAATGAATATGAGAGAAAAACTCTAAAATCTACGGTTGTAAAGTGTGAATGAAACAATGAAACAAAACTCCAGGTATATTTTTGATGATAGAAACACCATCATAACATACTGTAGATCAGAAAATAGTCTAATTTGAGCCTTTTTATCACTGCATCACACACACACACATCAGTATCTTAAACAGTATGACTTAAAATCTCCATACAGAATGCTCCAAAGTGTGATTTTAACTTTATATATCAAAAAAAAATCATGCAATGTGCCAGAAAGTTGCAACTAAGTGATTTGTTCACACCTCAACACAACACCCTGACGACCAATAAACAAAACCAGTTCATATAACAATAAAACAAGCAAACACCTGCCTGGAATACTTTTGAATCATTTTTTGCACACACTGACGTGATCTGTTGTAGATAAAGTTTAAGTGTGTAGCAGGGTGCGTGTACGAGGCAGAGAAATGGGAGCAGTCCCTGAGCTGATGGTGACTGATGCTGGGTCAGAGCAGTTTGCCCAAACCACACAAACAGCTCACCGTGACTCATTCCACTGGCACTGCTGTTCCCACAGGTTCATTTAGTGCTACCTAGGAAGAAGGCCAAGAAACTCAACTATATTTCATAACCTGCGAGATTTTCACTATAACAGATGTAAAGACAGTTAGGATGTACAGCTGGGGTGCCTCGTTTTCAAAGGAAAAACCGCTCGCACAAACCATTTTGCACATCGCTAATGCTCATTTTAAGCAATACTGAGGAAAAAATTACATAAATTGTACAAAATCAGATCTTTCCTGAACAGTTTAAGATTTGAGTTATATCAGAGTGATATTAATACCTATATTATAGTATTGTATATCTGTATTGTATATCTGATCTCTGTTAATATGTTTTTTCCTCATCATTGTGTGTTTTGTTTCATTCACACTTTCGATATAGCAAACCCTGTTCCACCTTTTGATGTCATCTGGTAATACAGAAAATGCTCCATACAACTTCACAAGAATCATTTCGACACCTTCCTAAAATAATCGCATAAGTCATTTTTTCAAGTTTTTCAGGAAACACAAAAAACTCCCCCGAAAATTGAAATTATGGCCTAAATTATGGCAAAGTAAACTTAGGCAAAAAGTGACTTAGGCGATTATTTTAGGAAGGTGACGATTTGGATAATTTCAGTCCAATAATTCCCAATCTCCACTAAACTAAAGGTAAAGAGGAAGCTGTTAACTTAAAAACTACTACTTCATGATATCACAAGGTGTAACAGAGTATTTTGAGCTTTGGAGGCAGGATTAATTGAGTTATGGAGATAGTTCCTCAGTTTCATTGTAGGGAATAGGGAATTACCAGAAGCCTGCAAACATTTACCTGGAGACTTGAGTCAGAAATCATCTTTTTGTTTAACTGTATCATTTCGGTAATTTGTGGTTTCCTTTCAGCCTCCACATTCCTCTGCACCGATACCCTGATATGTTTTCTTCGCTAATATCCCCCTTTTGCTTTTTAATGCAGCCTCGAGTTTCTTATTAACAATAACAGCGTACAGCGTCAACATTCTTCAAACATTTGTAAACACACAACATCGACAGCGCATGAGGATCCACTTTCATTTAGGAATTCCCCGATGTGCCTCTTGTTCCCACCCTGTCCAACCTGCTTGCGCCTCGTATTGTCTTCCTCACTATTTTTCACCGATCGCGTTACAGCAGTTGGTCTCCATAGTCTTTGGTAATGTGAACACACTTGCAAACAGCTATTGTATGAGTCCACTTATGAGGTGCACAAAAGCTGACCCCACCTGGCCCATTGTTTTATACACTGTGGAGGTGCTCTAATGTCTCTTTAAAAACCCCCATACGTCTGCGAGGAGAGACCGCAGAAACATGGCGGCACACCTGCGTAGGTATAATTCACACAGGCCGGTCAAATGCACACGACGTGATTATAGAGCTCTGAAATGCGCTAAACGGATTGCTTTCACTGTTTTTGCTCCTAAGGGCTAAACAGGTGTGTGTCTCTGTCTTCTGGATTGCACACATACCAGAGGAGACCTTTAGTCTTTGACCCCAGCGTACACCAATGTGTTTAAATGTAACAGGAGAATTAGCCAAGAATACTGACACGAAATGGAATCAGTATCATATTAAGTCGCTTTTCAGACATTTAGGAAATTGGTACAACCTCCATGTTACACTATATGCACGGATTATACATATAGGATTCAACAAATAAAGTGAGGGGAACAAATGCGAAAATGTGTTAATAAATAAATTAGTTCATACATTATAAAATACTTAGAACAGAAAGAAATGTAGAAAATGTTGCATTGTATTTTTCAGACAATAAACTGGGGATTACATTTGGAAATGAACTAATACTAGTGCACGTTCAAATAAACTAATACATAAATAAGACCCTTATTTAAGACCTTATTTATAACCTTATTTAAGACCCCTTATTTACATTATATTTGTTTATCTTAAAATAAACCTTCAAACTTTAAACTATTCTACTATACTAAATACTAAGTCTTTATTTATTTTGGATTATGTACATGTTATAATTTTTTTTTAATGTCTCATCTGAAAGTCAGCCCAAGGTGTTTGTTTTCTGCTCTGGATACCTATTAACCGACAGAGGTCAGTAAAGTGTAAAAAAAAAAAAAAAAAAAGCAGTAAGTTACAGTGAAGTTCAAGTGGTCTATGAAGTTCAAGTGGTCTAAAAAAAAAAAACCTACAATTTTGAGACATAAGAATCCAAAAAGAATATGGACCCATCCCCACTGACAGACAATAGTCCCCCCATCTCGTCCTCTCTGGCCCCGCGAGCACTGGCATTTCATAAAACCCTATAAATCAAGACTCATGTTATGTCACCCTGCTCTGCCATTAACACACAAGAGAAAAGCTGCTCTTTTTCGTATTATTTTTACTGAGGGTTTATGTTACCGTGCATCCCCTACTGAAGCATTACCACTGCACTGTTCTCAGGGCGTAAGTGAAATCCGAGAGCTTTACCCTTATACAGGGAGCAAGACTCAAGCAAAAGCTCACCACCACTTGAGTTGTCCGGGGACTCGTACGAGAAACTGGCCCCTGACCCATTTTGGTTCCCAATGTGTAGGTTCAGAAGTGCTCCCCCTCTACGACTATTACTACTGATTTGAGGAAGTTGACCCCAAATAGTTATGGCTGTAATAGTTGTATGTATGGACGCAGACAATAATGACTGCAATTTTTAACATTGCTTTTTTAAAGGTGCATGAATTTAACCCAAAATGTAGGACCTACAACAACTGCAATCACTATTTTTCTTAGTAACTGCAAATTGTTGAAGTCTATACACTAGACAAGAGACTTACTCCAACTACTAAACAATTAACACACAATTAATGCTGTTATCTGGATTAATTAGTAGTGATTGAGCCTATAGTCCAATATATGTCTTGCTCTACACATTTAGCATCATATTGTATAACTGTAAATATTCAGACAGCATGAGAACTTGGCTCTGGCCTTGTTTGCAGAGACTTGGAAATGCCATGGAGTAAACTTCAGTCAATAAATTGAAAAATAAATAATTTATATTTAAATCTTATTCCTACATATGAAGCTTTGGGATTAGGTCAGTAATTCAACAGAAGACATTTGTCTATGATTCATAGTTAACTTGACAACCCTAACCAATGCATTATGGGTAGCATATTTCAATCTGGTAATGTAACACGACTTTCCCAATGCTCTGCTCGTGTAAAGTCATTCCCAAACAGCTTCTCTTAATGATAGACAGATGGCAAAGAAAATGTAGCGCTCCACCTCCGCGCCTCGTGTCACCTTGAAAACTTTCCCCGTCAGACCCTCTACACCTGCCGCATCAAAACAATTTTCCGCCACACTGCCAGTCATCCACACCGCATAGAAGCCGCACTCAGCCAGGGTTAAACATAGGAAGGTAATCAGGACCTCTCATCTGGATCCCTCGAGACTGATCCTCAATGTGACGTAGCTGTCAAAACACTTCGGATTGTTTTACAGCAACATGCTAATACATATTTTATGCTAACATTCGCGCAGCTAGCACAAAACACCAGGCTAGCTAGCGGATTGTTTCGCCGGCTCCACTGGCTTGAGTGACACGTCCTCTCTTGGGTACGCTCCCGGCTGCAGCTCTACAAGGTAAATACTGAGGCTAAAAAATGGCAGTGAGCTTTATTTAATTAGGATCATGTTATGGGTTTCATGTGGAACCTTAAGAGTTGCTAAGTCTTTTAGTCAAAGTAAAACTGTTCTATTTTTGTTCGTCTTATGTTCATTTTGAGGAGACATTTTTGACTTTTTCCTACAAACCAGAGAGCCGGCAGTGAGGGCTGCGGCCAGGTGCCCTATTGGATTGTGCCAGTCATTCCATTAGCCAAATCACAAGCTTCTGAACATGTCAAAAATCCAATAACTTTATTAAACCGCATTGACATATGACAGTTAATTCTGCTGCCGTATGTCACTATGGGAACTGTATTGCTTAAATGCTTCCTGTGGCAGATGTGACTTTGAGGATAATGGGGAGTAATTGACGGACCAATTGGGTTAGAGTGGTCAGGTTCTGGACAGTGTTTGAGGCCTGGAGGTGTCATGTAGAGACCACAGACTGTATAAAGAAGTGGACTAACTGGAGCGTAACGTCACCCACAGCATTCAGCTCCAGTCAAATGAAGCTCATCGAAGCTTGCAGTTATAGGGGTTATAAGTTATGAGATTCCATATCACGAATAATAATTGATTCATGGACAAAATAGCGAAACAAAAACCTAAAAACTTTAATATGAACATATTAAGACCAAAATGGCGAGGCTCATAGTAGCAGTAACAGAGAGATGGGTGACAGTTTTTAAATGTAAAGTCGATGTGGAGTCGATGGAGCTGGAAGTTCACTTCCTACTTGGAATGCATCGGCTAGCGGGTTATATACAGTCTATGATAGAGACTATAGAGATAGGACAATGCACTTTATAATGTAACAGTAGTGAAGCAAATGACACTATTACAAAACAAGGATGGCTACAGAAATGTGACATTTTGATGAGATTGATTTTACACCAGATGCTCTCCCAAGTACTGTCCAAGCTTATGCTGTAAAGAGTACTCCAGCTATGACTCTGTGCATGTTTATGTTAGATGCACTTCCACCATCTTGCTTCCACTTTACTACATACATTTGTGCATAAAGGTGCAATGTGTAACTTTTCTAGTGAGTTTTTCTGTTGAATAGCAGTTGCTTTGTCTGGAATTTCCACAGTACCAGTAGTCACTGGTGGAGAGGCAAGCCTGCTCAGAGTAATAACGCCTGTTCTTCTACATATATTTGAGCTATAAAACCAACTGTACTTTAATAAATGTAAGGCACAGCTGTTTAATATCATACTGGGGAACATTCCAGGCAGAGCAAGGATATATCCATAGCAACAGACCCCCAACTAAAAATTTACATAGGTACACACCTTTAACATTTATGCTAAATTGGAAAATGAAAAAATGGCCTTGGTCTTTTTTGACCCTCTTTCAAAGTTTGTCCAAAATTAACTGAAAACAAAATGAAAACATTATTAACATTATCACTGAAAAATAAGATCATAGGCTTTTTATTTTCAGTCACGAAGATCAGAAGATATGATTATATGAATGAAGTGTTTACAAGTATAGCAAAATAACAAAACCTCCCTAAAGACTTTTTAATATGAAAATTAGGACATGGACAAATGCTCTAATGATGCCCTGTGAAACATTGGAAGCTTGTCATGTTTTGCTATACCCCTCTAGAGTTGACTTTGTTGCATTATACATCAACACTTAGCCTGGCGTATTACATTTGCAGTCCAGAGGGCAAAATATCTTCAATTACGGATTCGGATACCCAAGCACTTACCAGTTATCTGTTGCTATAAGCTCTGCAGCCATCCATAATTGTGTCCTCTCATCTCATATTACTAAGTTTTTGCTATAGACATCTCAAACATATTTAGTTCAACCATGCGTTTTTTGATGATATATTAAACTGTAAAGTTGCAAGCACCGCGGTAGAAGAGTATATGCGATTTGGGGTCCTTCCACCTGTGCTGGTTGAGAGTTAATCCGGTTAGTCTTGAAGCGGCACGTATCCCGAGGCAACAATCCTCTGCAGCCCCAACGCCTTGGCTTAAGCGTGGTTAAGGAGATGAGGCTGCGCTTGGCCATCGTTACACAAATTAGCCAGATCAGGAAGTAAACATAATCATTTTTTTTTTTCCTCATATCATCCCCGACGCTGAACAAGATGGAGGGGTAAAGAAGAGAGGGAGGAGGAGTAGGAGAGGCGAGATTCCTCCTTCTAATTACTTCATGGGTCACTGGTCCTGCAGGCAGATGTCAAAATCCAACACTTTCTGATGTGGGAAGAGGGGCGAGTAATGAGAACAGGGAGGGATAGGGAGAGAGAAAGGGAAGGGGAGAATTAAAGGGACTGTAGCCAATGTTTTAAAGTAAAGTATTTTTCCGCAATACAAATTTACAATAAAAGCAGATCAAAATAAGGTCTCGGCATGTCTCGGCAAACCAGGAACAGTTTTTATCATGCTAGTTCTTGTTTGCATTATCATAACTCCACTATGGCTTCTGAATGATGTGAAATCTTGCTGTGTTCTGGTGTGGCATCCTGGGCATTATTTTCTTCCACATAACTCCACTATGGTTTCTGAATTATGTGAAATCTCACCATTCACTTCACCCTGTCTTGCTGTGTTCTGCTGTGGCATCCTGGGCATTATTTTCTTCCAGGTTCAAATTGGATGCACTTTCAGAATCATCAGCTGGCATTAGATTCCTGGGCTCTGTGGTTTTCTTTGTTGATTCTTTTTGTTCGTTCTCTCTTTGCTGCGGGTGCCAGTGTCAACATGGGTGGCATAATTCTTCCATGTTCATCGGAGTAGCCACTTCATCGGGCAAAAATTCAAGGTCATTTCAACTTCAGTTTTTGACACTTGATATCAGGTGTCTGGAAATATTTCTTCTGTCTTCTCATCTTGGGTCAGTAGTGGTGACTTCAACATGTGTCACAGAAGAATCATAAAATACCTCCTTAATACCTCTTCCTTTGCTGCATTGATGGCAGATGATTCTTCTTGGTCCCCACAGCATGTTTCTAAGCAATATTTAAGTTCAGATATGGACTCTATTGAGGTATTATTGGGCTCTGTAGCCTGCAATGAACTCTCAATATCTGGTGTGTCTGGTCAAATTTTTTCAGACGTCTTATCTTGAGTTTCTGTTATTTGCAGCTTCTGTTTGTAACTCCAGTGCATTGTCCTCAGTCTCAGATCTCTGGAGTTATGGCCAGTTCAACAGTGACAGCTCCAACAAAAGTGCCTCTCTGACCTGCCACTCCTCTGCAGCTTTTTCAAAATCAGTTTGGAGATCATCAAACATTAGTTTCCAGAGATTTCCTACCTCCAGGAAGACTTTTCGCTTTTCCTTGGATTTTTTCTGCATTTTTCCAAATACATTTTCTGGGAAATCTTTCATTCCTCCTCCCACATCTGCATCTCCTAATGGACCTAATCTTTGGCCTGGACTATCTTTTGCAGAGATGTTCTCTGTCCAGGAGACCTTTTCACTCTTTTTCCTCCTCCTGAGTGTTCTTTTTGTTGCTGGTCAGATTTGACTTTCCACATATCAGCACTCTTCAGTACTTCTTCCCACTGCTGCTGCATCACTCTGTGCACTCCTGAGTGGCTTTCTCCCTGGATTCTTAAGTCGGGCGTCTGATCACAGGGAAAAACTTAAGTAGTGGCTCAAAATTGTGAGTTGTAGGTCTCACTGTGAGACAATACAAGGATTAAACTCAGAACCGTCGCCCAAAGATGAGTTGTGACTGATATCAGATATGTCTGATGAAGCTTAAACTCGATGGTGTCTAATTTAACTGTACAGTTTACCTGAGCCTTTTTACAATTAAAGAAATCATTAGCAAGCACATTAACTATAGTCGTAATGTAGAGATTCTGTCCATATTATCAACCAACTCATAAATGTAATAATGGTGCTCAGTTGGTTAATTTGGTCTTCTTAACTATGGATAAGTGGGATTCAAGACTCATATCAGATATAATTTTATTATATTTATTTATTATAAAATATAAGCAGTATACTGCCCAACACTTTTGGCCCTACTGCACTTTGCCTCATGGAGCTTGGAGTTTGATATTCGCTTCAACATACTTTGGTCATAAACGTAATGCGATTATTTTGTGATTATTTTACTTTTTACAACAAAACTGGTTGATTTCTTGATTGTTTTGGTAGGATTTTGAGTTGCACCTGTTATAAGTTCAGTGGAGCAGTAAACAACTCCTCTAACATTCAGCTCACAAAGTGTATACCACAGATACCAAAGTCTACTGCTACTGTTATGTCATTGTGTCATTTATAATAATCTCTCTAGTCAAACTATTTTGCTCTTAAGTGGATGCAAACATATTATAATGTGATATGGGTACATATATGGGTGAACATGAATTCTTAGAAAACAGATGGTGAATATTGCCAGCAAAGGAAAACCAATCTACTTTGAAAGACTGTTATTGTTTTGATGTGAAATGTTGATACTTTGGTGCCAAGAAAACTCAAAAGCATCTGGGTGGGAGCGAAGAGCCTGTTCAGTTGGCAGTCAAACTGTGGTGCTAAGCTGCTAAATATGACAGTGTCCCACCACCACCACTACCACCGCCCTCCTGATGGAAAAATAAACTCTAGCTTTTAGAACCAATCTGTAGGCCCAAGTCTAGCACCAGAATGAGCCAAGACGTCACTCAAAGCTTCAGCGCTGGTATTGAAAACTCCTCCACATTCGAGAAGATGCAGGTGGAGAACATATAGGCCTAGTTAATCCAAATCTTCTTACGGTAATGTTTGGAACTTAGTTAAAAAAAAATTCATATGGGCTATAAAGGCGAAAGTAGCTCACCAAGCCAAAAAAAGTTGCAGGTAGGTAAGTGTTTTGAAAAAATCTGGCACAATTTGCACTTCCAAATATCCATGATTTAATGTGGTTCTTGATCCATTTCTGTCCATGTGCTTGAAGTAAAATTTTATGTTTTTTTTGGACAGACAAATTACAGACAAATTTGCAAAAGGGGAATAATGAAATGTATTTTAGAATTACTTTAGATTTCAACTGTTACTAAAAAGATACTAACTTTACACATTAATATCATCCATATTTTAGGTTTATTTTCTACTGTCAAATATAAGAGTGTAGAGCTTGTGACAAGGAATTACAGGTGAACTTCTGAGTTTGAATCAGAAGTACCATTTCATAACAGAACACATTTCTATTCTCCATCCCTGTCAATATTCCAAGTAATCAATTGTGTCTGTCTAGATTGAATGCCATTTTCATAATTGAATTAGCCACTTAGCAAGTCTAGCTAACCACGTAGCGTTTTCATTCATTCTTGTATATTGCTGTTAATTAGCTCATTGGCCCATAATGAGTCTGCTGCATGGTTTGTATTGGTCCGAGCAGTACAGTGTTGTATGAGGCCAGATTGGGTCGCTCTGAATCAGTTTCACTTCCCCCTCACTGCAGCAGCCTGCCCCCGGGTCCTGATTTACTCCTGATTTGTGGGTTAGTACTGTCAAAGCAGGCAAGACTTGGGCCTCTGTAATACATGCAGCAAAGGCATACAAACACATACAAACAGACCCAAACAGCATAGGCAGGTATGGGCCCACATCTGACATGAGAAGACCCCACACAGCCACGCCGAATGAAAACGCAGAGCTGCTAGATAGAGGATAGCGAGCGAGATAGACAGATAGAAGGGAGAATTTCAAGGTACAAGCAGATGGAGCTCCCTTCGGCTATGACTTCTAAGCCCCGGTCTCGAGGGGCTGCCTGGATTTTCATTTCAATAGGCCCTAAATATTCATCACTTTCCCTCTCCCCAGTCTTTCTTTAAACCCTTCTGCTGGCTGTTTGGAGGCACTGCGCTCCCAAACTAGCAGCGAGCAAGCGGGAGGAGAGGAGAGACAGCCAGGGCAGATCAGCAAGTGGGTGGATCACACTTCTGAACTCTATCCCATCACATAGACATGAAGGGAGAGCTAACCCGGCACCACACCATCACACACTCGCACACATTGGCAGCAGCCAACAGTAGGGCTTTGTTTTAAGGAAGCTTCTCCATTAGATCAAATATAAGAGGCGTCTTTGAGCTGCTTTTGTCTGAGCGGCGGGCTGTGTGAGTGCGGCCTCTCGCCCCCATGGCCTGTGCAGGAGTGTTAAGAGAACCCATTGACATCCCTGGATTAACATATATTAAGGGGTTAAATGAAAGTGCCATTAATGTGGTTTAAGAGTGAAGGCGACCCGTGGGATATTATGCTTTCCACTTGGAGCTATGAATGGCTAATGCTAAACAGCACTTCATTATTGCAGCACGCTCCATTGACTGTGTCTATCACAAGTGGAAAATCTGCTCTTGAAAGGAGCTTCAGTTAAACAGCCTGAGTCCAAGCAGGTCGCTTTGTGCACACGGAGTTCACTACACATTGGAGTTTAATAGGAGACACTGGAGGTGCAGGGTTTTGTTTGTACTTCTTGAGATTCATCTATTACTTATATTGCAGAGGTCGGATAGTTAGAAGTGTCTTGACCAAGGATACAACAATACATTGCACTTGCTGGTCAAACTACACAAATTCCAACAAAGGTAGGCAATTTCTTTCAGTTCTTTTTATAACTTTTTTTTTTAAATTCATGCTTATTTATTGTTATGTTAAAAGTGCACTAACAGCACAAGGCGAAGTTATAGGTAAAGTCTGTGGAGTGAAGACTGAATAAAGATAGTTAATGCTATTCTGTGGTAAAGTTCCAGGTAAAGTTATAACATCTCCATGGAGACAAGCAGGTTGTGATCCTCCAATAAAAAGTTACATACTTTTGAAATGTGGAAAAATAGTACTGCAAATTCCTATTCAGACATCATTATATCAGAATCAAAGCAACAAAGTTTTTTAAAACTGACTCATATTATAAACCTATTAGAATTAAAATTTACATTCTCATTTGTGATTCTTTTTTTATCATAATCAAATGAATTTCTGTACAGGTATAGCGCTCACCCTGTTGAATCCTGAGCAGATGTAGTAGAGATAGGCTCAGTGAAAGGACGTGGCTGCAGGTATCTATGACCACACTGGCTTCTGTGACGGGGATTTCCACAGTGATTCTCCAGCTCTGACACAGATCCCAGGATCAGGTGAAAGACGAGTCCTATACGGCCTTGTGTCATCTCTACAGACAGCATCGGCTTACAGCATCCTGTCTGCCCAGAAAGTCCCACTATGGCAGGGAATGAAGTTAGTATATAGGATAGTATAGTATATGAAGGTCTGGATGATTTTTCAGTAGTTATACACAAATACTGTAAATTCAATAAAATAGCTCTATAGTTGTTATAAATTGCCTTGACCAAAAGCAGTTTATGAATTTAATAATTAAGCCTAAACTCCAATATCTCATGGTTTCAAAATAAAATCTTCAACATGTATTCTTGCAGTACATGCCCTTTTGAAGTACTTGTTTCTCAAATGCAAAGAGACCTTGGAAATAGAATTGAGCAAACTTACAGAGCCCATTTACACTATTTTCTGACCTATGTTATGAGGTTGCTTCATTCACACATGTTTAACACCCAAACTTTGCATATTTAGGCTTAGATCTTCTCTCAAACTGAAACCATAAGCTTTGTGATGCCACGTGGTAACTCCATACACCTTCATTAGAATCATTTGGATGGAGTTTCTGGTGAAATAAAGGTAAAAAGAAGCTGTTAACTTGAAAACTAAAGCTTCATGACATCACAGAGTGGACCAGTGCATTTTGAGCTAATATTAATGCAGGATTACTCAAACATTGCATTTTGAGCTTCAGACTAATATTAATGCAGGATTACTCAAACATGTGTGAATGAAGTAAAATATGGTAAGCATGTAAAGGACGTTTAAGGATTTTCAGATAAATCGCAGCAGGATCTTACAGTGGGTATTGGACAAGATAATTTACTACATCTTGCAAAAACTCAAGACTCAAGAATAAAAATACATTTCGAAGCAATAATGATTTTTAAAGTGCAAATAAATCATTTTGAGTCCAATTTTGCCGTCTTTTTTGTACAAATCCTCTTAGTGAATGAGTAGGACTAGGCCTGTACGTCTCCAGCGTGTTGTCAGAGGAGCAGTGACAGTGATGAGACTAAACTGTCTGCAGATGGAGACGGGCTGGTCCACAGTCCAGTCTGAGGCTCCACATAGACTCGGGGGTTTGATCTTCTCTCACTGTGTGGATTTTCTGCTCCCTCCTCAACACTGTGTCCAAAACTACATCAGCTTATGACATATGAAGAGACTGTTTTATTTAAGACTCACTACACCACTCTCTCTCCCAAACATTTAGTATGGTTTTAATTTTGATTGACATGCACTAAAAACTGTTGTTGAACCAAAATTCTTCATGAAATTGTTATCTTTTGTAATTAATTAATCATCTGACTTAAAAGTGCACTGCGTAACATTTCTAATGAAGGGTCCGTCACATGCTTGTCTCCATGGAAATGTTATTAATTTGTTCCAAAATGTTCCACAGTACAGATTAAACCTGTTTTTCACAAGAAAGACACACAGGTTACAGTTCAGATCTGTGGAGGCTTGCCCCTGTTCACTGAAGGAATTACTGTATTTTTGAGCAATAGAAACACCCATAATGAACAAATGCTAGACGGAAATATTTAAAGTCATACAGTGGAACATTCCAGGGAAAGCAATAACATCTCCATGGAGACAAGAAGGTAAATGAGCAATGCACCTTTAAAGCCATATCTTAGAAAAAATAGTCCTGTAATTACCAGCAACAAAATCTTACTTAATACTTTGCTCAGTGGTTATCAGACACACACACACACACACACGCACACACACGCACACACACGCACACACACGCACACACACGCACACAAAGACAATGATAATTTCTCATTTTTTCATTTTGTTTTTAAATCCTGCTAAAAATGCTTTCTTGAATTATCATGGGCCATCTTTGGAAAATCATGCAATTTGCGAAACATTTGGGGATTTTTATTTTTCCAATAGCATCGCAATAGTTTCTTAATTTTCCACTGAACATTGTTTCCATGAATATTCACTTTCCTCATGTTTGTAAACAGAGTGTGCACACGCAGCCGGTCTGTGCGCATGAAAAACAACTGTGGCTAATCTCTCATGCAAACTGCACAATAAGGCAGGTTAATGAGAGACGCATGATTTTCTAGTACTATTTACTCAAACAGAGCCACTCCAGGGGTTGGTTTCATCTAAATAACAAAGGATCACAGGCAATGGCGTTTGGTAAGATCTATATGTCAGTGCTAAGTCTGCTGGGATGTTCTTACTCTGCACAGAAAAGCTTTGCCGTCACTATCTCGTGTTTTTAGTTACAGTTTCATCTGAAGTAACATCTTTGCCAAAACTGTTGAGTAATGTGTCTTTAAAAACAATTGTGTGGTAACTGAATACCCCAAATGACTGCAGCGTAATAAGAGCTGTCAGAGATTAGGCTCAGTCACTCACTGCTTTTGAATGGAGCAAAACACACTGACAAGTCGTGACCTAATTACATTACAGTAGTGGTTTGATTTGTTTGCATTTAAAATTATCATATTGAATAAACCAAAACTAAAACATACAAAATTTGTGTTTAAGCCAGGATAATGCCAAAATAAAACCAAAAATACACCAAAGCTAAACAAGTACTATGCCAGAACTATATACTGTTAGAAGGCATTTTGAGAAATTCATTCTTAATATGTAACTTTTCTGGTGAAGAGATGGAAATGTTATTGCTTTGCCTGGAA
>JACN01130446.1:0-11538 GCA_000787155.1 Scartelaos histophorus
AGTACCAGTAATGGAAGTATTAATAGTTGTATGGTCATAGCAGTAGTAGTAGTAGTAGTAGTAGTAGTAGTAGTAGTAGTAGTAGTAGTAGTACATTAGTAGTACCAGAATATTAGTAGTACATTAATAGTACCAGAATATTAGTAGTACCAGTTATGGAAGTATTAATAGTGGTAGTAATAGTATTGGTAATGGATTTTAAAGAATGTGATAATGGAGAGTTGTAGTAGTGGAAAGTAGTAGTGGCAGAGCTTAAATTTTTTATATACTCATTTATTACTCGTGCCAGTTCATTTTGTTGGCATCAATTTAAAATGAAAGACAAAAAATAACTTAATAATCTTTAATAAAATAATCTTTAATAACTTCCCTGCCGCAACCATGTCACCAATGAGGCACATGCACATTTATACTATTTTCTTGTCATTAACTTCAGTATTTTCCTAAGTCCCATTTATCCTTGTACATTTTTTATTTTGAAAAACTACTGCAACTTTGATTGAACTAGTTGCACATTCGTAGCTTGACACCGTATACAGAGGCACATTTCAGTTTTAATACCGTCCTTGAGAATAGTTTGAAAAAATACTTTCACAGTCCTCCGAGACTGACGTAAAAAGACTTTGT
Source organism: Scartelaos histophorus (assembly GCA_000787155.1). NCBI lineage: Eukaryota > Metazoa > Chordata > Actinopteri > Gobiiformes > Gobiidae > Scartelaos > Scartelaos histophorus. The sequence goes on from JACN01130446.1 coordinate 628, forward strand.
ACAGCTTCTGGTAACTGTCTTTGTTTGCCTCTCCGTGTCACTAATAAAATCTTCAGATCAGCAAAGCCTTTTAACTTCAGTGGAATAGACTTGACAAATTATTATTGTGCTGTCTTTTGGTTGATCATTTGTAATATTAGCGAACAGACTCCAGATCCCATAGCATAACCCACTTCCTGTTCCTACACCAGCTTCATATCTAGTCCCCTAATAGTTCCGGTTTGTATTTATTTTTCAGATAGCAGAAGTTGCTTGTTTTTCTCATGCATTACGCAGGTCAGATGTAGTAAACACGAGAATAGACTGTTCTTTCCCATAGATCTCAATCTTGTCCTTGAACAGTTTGTATTGATAAAAGCACAAAACCTAAACAAAGGCTGTAAGTATCTATGTTATTGATTCCACCGGTCGCCTGATTCAGACCAAGTGTCTCTGTAATAATAATAGATGTCTCTCTCTCTCTCTTCCCCCCCCCACCTTCGCCTCTCACTGTCCAATGAACCAAGAGAACTGCACTTTTCTCATCTGCAGCACAGACAGGAGATGGAATCAATAGACCCACCTGAGTGAAGAACATGATACAGAAAGAAAATTAAAGGCACTATCGCTTCACCACCGCCACAGACATGCTCCTTTGACCCGCTCACTATGAGAATTATCACAGAGAAAAACCATTCTTATGCTATTACTTGGTCTGAACACAGAAAACTGCACATGCAGTGATGCAGCTGCACTTTAGGACGACCTCAGACCTGCATAGCATTAGTCATATCATTTATTACTTAAAGCTGTGCTAGGTAACTTTTCTGCCACCTGCTTATATTCATGGAGAGGTGTTATTACTTTGCCAAGAATGTTCCACAGTTTTGCATTAGACCACAGACTGTATAAAAAAGTGGACTAAGCGAGTGTGACGTTACCCACAGTGTTCAGCGTCGCTCAAATGAGGCTCCTGATGCTTCACGGTTACAGGATCGAATCTGGAGCCAGGCTCTATGTTATGGATAAGATTTTTTGGACTAACAAAATAGCGAAAAAAACATTCCAGATAATGTAAAATGGGTCAATAAGAACATTTTAAGACCAAGATGAAGAGGCTCACTGCAGCAGGTACAGAGAGACGAGCGACAAGATCCTAATGTAAGTCAATGGGAGCCAGAGTCAGAAGGAGCCGGAAGAGCCTCCTGGAGCACTTCCTGTTTGGCACGCGACAACTAGTGTGTTAGCTATGTCCATTCATATATACGGTCTATGGACTAGACTCATCTAGGCATCCCAGCATTCATTTTCTTCTGCTGTGACAGTCATCTGACTAGAACCACAACCTCTGGCAAAACAGGTAGATGAACCAATCAGAGAGACTCCTGCTCTTTTCATGTCTAAAACTAACATGGCTTACATATAAAAAAAGAGAAGAATCTACATACAGGAAGGAAAGGAATGAAAAACTGTGTGCCTGATTTCAGAGGCAGATTGACAGGTAGATGAACCAATCAGAGAGACTCCTGCTCTTTTCATGTCTAAAACTAACATGGCTTACATATAAAAAAAGAGAAGAATCTACATACAGGAAGGAAAGGAATGAAAAACAGCCAATCAACAACTGAAGCATCAAACTGTTATTTATTTCAGCTAAACGAAGTTATATAATTTGTTCTGAATGATGAGAATTTTCGAGAGGAGATTTGAGGGACACGTGACAGAGACTGGCCCGTCAGGCAGTGGAGGCAGCAGTCTGAGCGGGGAGGGCCAGACTACCCTGTCCAGCATTGAGATCCCACCGGAAGAGCTGGGATCTTAATGCATTCTCAGTCCAGCCAAGAGACATGGTCCCTCCAGCGGGTCCTGGGTCTTCCCCCAGACCTCCTCCCAGCGGAATGTGCCTGGACCCCTGTCTCACCCCATTGGGAGCACTTGTATCTGTGGTCTTGTCCTTTCGATCATTACCCAAAATCATGAAGGAGAACCATCAACTTCTTGTTTCCTTGGAGGTAGATGAGTTTAGTCTAGGATGCAGAGACTGGACTCATTTACCTCCATGGAAACAACACATTGATCGCACCAGACAAATTAGGTCAGATCTGTGGAGAGGCGACCCATTAACCATTACTTTTCATGGTATATTTCATGTATTTAATCAGAATAATACAAAATAATAAATAAATGCTCGATAAATATGTTTTTTTGAGACAATCCGGCATATCCCCAAACCAGAAAAGTTGCACCGTACATCTTTAAGTAAAATATATTATTTTAGTTTCAGCTTCACTGCCTTTTTGCAGGTGACCGATGCTTTTCTGGTGCCGTACCTTGTGCTAAACTAATTTCAGCATTTAATATTCATAACATGCTTCACTTGCTGCTCATATGTTGTTATCAGAAAATGTGCAAAGAAATGGACTAAGGGAGTGTGATGTCCCCCATAGCGTTTTACTTTTTTAATATTTTAATTTAATATTTTTAATGATGCTAGCAAATTTATTAATGGACAAAATTATGAAATAAAAACACCAGGATCATATAGATACAAAAAAACATTAAGATTTGGCATTTCCTTTTTATTCCAGATGCAATCTCTGTTGAAACTTGGATTGTAACTCATAGGATAATCTCTTTAAATGACTACATAATTATTCTACCCATTAAAATGTCCTAAACGCTTGTAATTTCCCACTAAGCATTATGTTTCCATTATCTTCATCCATATTTAATTCACCCTTTAAAGTACTGTACATTTCCACAGTGTTTTTTCAGACGCCGCTTCCGGCTTTGTACTACCATGAAGTACCACCATTATGTATCGTGGGGAAAAATGTTGAAAGTATTGGTTATTTTTGCACTCTGTAACATTACTAAAACCTCTCATGTACTAATATGAGGTGTTATCAGTGTAAGGAGGCCCGTGTGTCATTCTCCACTCCAAAGCTTTTCACTGTCTTCTCTTATATTAAGCCTGTCCAACTCAATATTTGACAAATGAAGCAGGTCCTCTGTTCCTGTTGTTTGACGTCATGCCAATGTGTTTCCTGAAATAGCAAATATTGGAAGAAAATTAGAGATAAAGATAAGCCTGCGCAATGTTGCTCAAGGATAAACGATCATGTGTTTGGAATGTTAAGTTTCTTTCTGATGTGCTGTGATCCAACAGGCTCTGAAGTCAAATAATGAGCTTTTAGATATGCACAGGACTGGCCAGGGTGACATCTTCTGTGTATATTGGTGTTAGAGAAAAAACCTGTTTCTACTTTCTACCATAGGCTGTGTAAAAAAGTGTTTTAAGGGAGTGTGACGTCACCCAAAGCGTTAGGATCCAGTCAAATGAAGCTCATGATGCTAGCAGTTATAGCAGTTACAGGAGCGAATGTGGAGGCAGGTCCATTTTAGGGATAAAAATGTATTTGCAGACAAAATAGCAAAATAAAAACATTAAAGCAGGTGAATACGAACATTTTAAGACCAAAAATGACAAGGCTCACTGCAGAAATTACAGAGAGAGGAGACAATTTTGCAGTATAAAGTCAAGTGGAAGTGGAAAAGTGGATGGAGTCAAAAGCGCTCCCATGAACACTTCCTATTTGGAATGTGGAGACTAGCAGGTTAGCTGTGCCTATTTATATATACAGCTTCTGTCAGGGTTGTCAAAAAGATTAAAAATTAGATAACAAAACTAATAGTGAAACTAGATACTAATTTGAACAAGTATCTGCAAAAAAAAATCACATTTCGCATCAACAGTTTTAGTATGATTTTCACTTTGTCATGACAAATACAAGACCGGATACTAAAACAAGAGCAATCTGAGATTTCTGATCTCCGCCAAGGGATGACGTGGACACAAAATCCAAATACGGATCTGGATTCTGATCTGGATCATCGCCCAATTTTTACAGAGTCGTCCCTGCACCAAGATCTACCTCTGGTGACAATTTCATGAAGATCCGGCCAGTAGTTTCCAAGAAATCTTACTAAGATAGTATATCCAGATCCAGATTCCAGGTCCGGATTGGGATCATCACCAAAATTTAATGAAGTCGTCCTTGGGCCAAGATCTACCTCTGATAAAAATTTCATGACGATCCGTCCAGTAGTTTCTGAGAAATCCTGTCCACTGACAAATAAATAAATAAATAAATAAATAAATAGATAAATAAATAAACTGATTCGATCGCATAATCTCCTTGGCGGAGATAAATAAACCGATTCGATCGTATAATCTCCTTGGCGGAGATAATAAATAAAGTACTGTTTATTTTCTATATGAAAATTACATTCTGTTACTAAAAAGGATACATTCTGTGTCGTGTATTGCAATCAGTATCGAGTGTTAAGTGAATTCTTACTACTAAAATCGACTTTGAAATTTGAGTATCGTAACAACAGTTTCTCCAGTTAATATCCACCTTATTCCCACATTTACTTCTGAGTTCTCCTAACATGCACTTCAGCTGTGATTGGCATTTCATGTTAAGCAGAAATCTCATTGAAATGCCGGCGAAAAGTCCTGCAGCTAAAATAATACAAAGTGTAAAACGTGAAACGAAAAGCGCGATAACAAGTCAACAACGCAGGTTTTCTCTGCTTGACTACGCAAAATCAGCCTTATGCAGAAACTATACAACCTGAATGATAATGAGGAACACATGGCCACTTCCAGGAAAATAAATAAATACAAAAAAATCTGTATAAATAATAAGAATATTCTGCATAAATTTCCAGTTTTTCCAATAGTTTGCCAGTTAATATTTCTTTTCTTTAAGGTTCACCGAGTAATTTTTCAAATGGAGAATATATCCATTTATCACCAGCTGTTTTCATGAATATGTTATTTCTTTGCCTACAAAATAAAATGCACTGACAATAAAAATGCTAGACTGAAGTTACACACTGCAGCTTTAATTATAAACTGGAGCAAACCTAATCCCATCTGTCCGAAAAATTGCAATTCATTATATTTCTCCAGCGTCTCCAGCGTCCAGAGTCATTACATGTTCTGTTTTTGGCTCATAATGATGATGTCAGACGTTGAAAATGGCTGCAGTAGAAGTACCTCTTATGTTGGACCATTACTACGTATTCATGCCTCATCTCATTCCAAAAAAGTATAAAGTGGCCCTATTTGTACTACCGAGATATTTATTTCCAGACAGAGCAGAATTCTGATCACATTTTTTTTTTGCATTTTCTTGGAGACAGGACCAGATACGATTGTGTAGTAGCAGTAGCAGCAGCAAAAGTAGCAGTAGAAGTAGTAGTATTAGTAGTCGTACTCAAAAAGCGTATGTGAGACTATTTTTTTGTCATATTTAAAGGTCATATGTGGCACAAAAAACCTACCTGGACTTGTGTTTTGTTTCATTCCCACATGTTTGAGTAACTCTTTATTATTAGTCTACGTCTCCAAAGCTCAAAATGAGGCGCTAACACTAATGACAGCTCAGTGTTAATGACATATCGGCGCAAACAAGTGTAGTAGCAGCTTTTGTGTTACTTTCTTCTAATTAGGTCCGGGCTGAGTCAGATTTCACACATTGCTTTACTGTTTAATGTATTACCCTGGTGAGACTTTGTGGAGACCAGGTAATACTGTATGTTAAAGGTCTTTACGTTACACAAAATGACTCTTGTGAGTTTGAGTAATCCTGAATTATTCGTCTTTTTATGTCTTCAAAGCTCAAAATGCTCTGTGCCGCCTTGTGATGTCTTCTTTTGTGTAGTTTCCAAGTTAACAGCTACATTTTTTCAGTATTAATTGGCAATTCCAGAGCTAAAATAATCTTAATAATTCTAGTGAAGGTGCACAGAGTTTAAAAATGCAGTGAGGCACTTCCTGTATTGCCATATGACGATAAAAAGCGGATCAGCCTTAATATCCAGCAGCGAGGCATTTCCTGTATTGCCATATGACGATAAAAAGCGGATCAGCCTTAATATCCAGGGTTTGTGTGTTAAAAATGTGTGAATGAAACAAAACGCAGCTCTTGGTGTTTGTGTTGAGGAAATAATAGGGGAGGGATACTTTGCTCTGCAGTATTTCACATGTGGTTGCAGTACCAGTTTTGGCCACAAACTTACATGTTGTTCCTTTAATCCTTTAAGATTTATGAATTGAATGTAAAGTGTCTCACACAGTTGTTACTTTTGTCTCTTTCAAATAGCTGCTTAAACACCTGATCACTTACACAGTGGACTTACACTCTCAGTATCTTTCTATAGTCTGTGCCTTTTACAGGGACCATTTATTATTATTATTACAAAAAAAAAATGGTTCATACTAGGGTTGGGCAGTACCTAAAAATGTTGAGTTAAAAGAAACATTATAGCCTACTGTTAGTTTTAGTTTTATCAGCATTAGTTAATCAGAACCATGAGGACGGGGGGAGACACTTGGAGCACTTTGTGTCTACATACTGTGTGTTATGTTCGTATTGGGGAGCTACAGTACTGCTTATCAGGCCTAGGCTCCAGTGCACATGTATTTTGCCCTCCGCAAGCATAAAAACTGCAACTTTTGGACACATAATTTTTTGAATGCATTAAAAATGAATAAGGGCGGCTCCACTGCATGTGCTAGCCGAGCGTATAGAGCAGCACGTCCTGTGTACATTTCAGAAAATAGGATCCACATCCCCCCTCCTCCCAAAATTAGATTCTGATGCTTGATGAGAGTGACACTTCCACTGTCTGAGAGACATTATTGGTAACAGGTTATTACGTTACATATGTCCAAACATTTGATTACATTATTGACAGTTATTTCATTCTCGGCTGCTACAGGGTTTACAGTGACCATGCAGATTATTCAAAGTAACATATTCCAGGTAAAGTCATGACATCAGTTTACAGACTAGTAGGTGACAGATCCTACACCTGAAAAGTTACATGTTGCCTCTTTAAATGTAGTAAAGATCTGTAAATTGCTCAAAAGGAAAAGAAGGCAGAGCGGACTGCTTCTATCTCACTGTCCAAATGGTCAGTTTCTCAAACCTGCCTGGGTGCTTGTGTCTTTGTAAAACATTATTAGATTATCGACTGGTTGTAGATTACAAAGCTGTACAAAATGCCATATTTGTATTCATTCAGTAGTTAAACCTGTTATGTCATCATTATTATCACAATTACATAATCCAAATAATCAGCGTCCACATGGATGAGGACGTCCGGGGAATGCAGTCGTCTCTAGAATTGAAAATGACCCAATCTGCCGTTACTCCATTGTTGCCTGGCAACTTAACTACATGCAGGGCACAGATTGTTGCTGCTGCTGCTGTCAAAGTAGCGTCCTGGGAAACTGCACAGTAAAACGTTGAGCCTCTTTGAATTTTAGCATGAGAAGCCCTGGGGATTCCGCTGTAGCCTAAAAGATACAGGAGCTAAAAACTCTGCTCTGCCTAATGGGGTTTTTATCAACAGACTAAAGTACAGACATAATGAACTTCTTAACGAGAATGGATGGAACTTACAAGTATCATGTCCAAGTGCTTAGAAATGTCCCTGTTGAGTAATTTGTAACGTTACATCAGCAGATATAATGATGACTGATTAGAAACTCTGTTGGCAAGAAAAGTTTGAATGTTGAATTTTGTCATTTTTAAGTTCTAAGTTTCTTTACATAATGGTGCACCAAGACAAAGTTACAGGTCAGATCTGTTGAGTTAAGCCCACGATTTAAGTTTTCTGAACGGATTTTTGAGCATTGACACCTTTAAATGAATAAATGCAAGATACATTTAAGGCCATCATGTCAAATATTCCATCTCAAATATTCATAAATCTCATATATCATCTATAGCTTCTACAATTTAAAGGTGAATTATGTTATTTTTTTGCTTGGGGGTTTGTCATCTACAGTATTTGTTTCTATGGATATGTCATTGCACTGCCTGGAATGTTCCACAGTATGACATTAAACAGCTCTATTTTTACATTTATGTTGCTTTTACAGTTTAAGAAGCCTAGTAAAACAAGTATTTTGCCTGGGGTCACCTCTCCACGGATTTGATCTGTAGCTTGGTCTGGTGTGGGCCCCAAAAAGATAGAAAGGTCTAATGGAGAAAATGATGGAGAAAAGAAAAAATACACAAAGCACCTTTAAGATTTATAAAGAGGCGCTTTCAGAATCAACATCTGTGAACAAACCACTTGTTTTAATATTCAGAATAGCAAATTTATATACACTGACTACATGTAATTATGTTTTTATATACTTTTTGAGGGGGTTGATAAAAATGGCCTCTTCTAATATTACAGGAAATCTCATTGCTGATAAAGATGCACAAAATCAAAAGCTAATAACAGAAAATAGACACCTGCATACGTAAACCGCCGACACACAGTTACTCCACTCTCTCGTCATAACATCATTTATGTGCAAATATGTCCCCTACACAGCTAACAAACTCCCCTACAGCGCCACGTCTTTTTCCATTTCACTCTTTCTCCATCTCCCTCTCATTTCTCTCCTGCATCTCACATTCGCACACACAAATTTCACCGCCAGTACCGCCATGCCTGACCTCCGACCCCAATCTGTCTCTTGTCACTCGTCTCCTTCCGATTGGCCATCACTTGTAAGTTACCTATTGTATTCCGGCTCCATTGTCTGCCCCCCCGCCTATCTCCACGTCCATCTCCGTCGCTTTTGTTCGGAGCTCTAAGTGTAACTGATTAGCAAAGGCGCGGCGCTTTGTCTTTTGGCCCGTGATTTCGGAATAAGAATTGATCCCGTATATTCACTCCACCGCGACGGAATTAATGGAACGTACGCCGGTGATCCTTGCCGCTTTGAACTCCTTTGTGGCCTACCTGCTTTGGAGAGTCCCTCAGCTGGAACCGAGCAAAAGCGAGGAGGAAGAGGAGGAAGGGGAAGAGGAGAAGAAGAAATATGCTAATTTTCTTCCAATTCAATTCTGTCTCTACCGCGATGAATCTCCGGCGAGTTTGTTTGCGCGTTATAAAGTGAAGTATGTCGGTGTTTGTATTGTGGGGCTGTATGCAAACTGGAGGCAGAAGTATGCTAGGAGTGGATAAGCCGTCTTTGCAGAGCTTAGAGGTAGAGACGAAGGAAGGGGAAGTAACTTTGCTTCTGGATATATATGGAAAATACAAGTTCTTGGCTTGACTATTGAGAGCTGAAAATGACTTGAAGGTAGATGTTGATTTAAAAGTCTTTTTTTGGAGTTTTAAAAGTGTGTTGAGTAATTTTTCTGGTGGAGGGTGCGTCAAATGCTTATCTTCGTGGACATGTTACTGCTTTGTCTCGAATGTTTCACAGTACGGTATTAAACCTTACAAATTAGACCAAGTTACAGGTCAGATCTGTGGAAAGGCAACCCTGCTCAGTCAGAATCCTGTTTTTCTAGGTATTTTTGAGCTCTAAAACCACTTGTAACTGGCTAAATGTAAAGTAGAGCTGCTTCATGTTGTAGCAGTGAACATTCAGAGCAATACTTTCGTAAAAATACTTTCGCGTACACTCCCTGGCATTTGTTTCAAGTCTCGAGTTTGCATATTTGTCTTGTATATCCCAGAATCTAACCTACAGTAAGCCAGGAAAGACACTCAGAGAGATCACTTTCAATTTGTCTGAAGATCAATTTCACAATATTTAGCTGGAGAACGGGCATCCATCATTTGTCGCAAAGGCAGTTTTATCTATTTAATCCAAAAATCGCTTTAATCTTTGTACATTTTTTTTGCTTCTAATCCAAAAAAATCTTCGCAAAGTTCCTCGCCAGCCGAGCAAAGACCCGGAGAACGGTTTCCATGATAACGGAAATCACTTATCAGGGTAGAAGATATGAAAAGACGCATGACATATGAAATAGTGATGGTCCTTAAAGCTGCACTGTGTAACTTTTGTGGTGCAGAGTTTGCCACTTTCTCGTCTCCATGGAGATGATGTTTCTTAGCCTTAAATGTTCCATAGTTTGACATTAAACTTACATTTAATACAGTTGCAAGCGTTTTTTTGCTCACAAATTCAATGAAAAACATGCACACTATAAGGAGGGTCACTTCTCCACAGATCTAACCTGTAAAGCAAGCATCTAACCTGTCACCATGGAGACAAGCTCGTATATGGCCCTCTACCACAAAAGGTACCTTTAACACCTTGGTAATTTCACTCTGCGATTGGTTAAAAGATAAAAATAATCTCACGTTCTTTTCTGTGGTATAAATAAGCCTTTTGAACGGGTCTTTGAAATTAACAGATGCAAAAGATTCGGATCCCACAAAAGAGCCGAAAGTCCCATCAATAATATGAAATCTCTGCGAGGGGTCTGAGGATTTTTTGGTGATTTTTGACAACATGTGAGACTGGCAAAAGAGTAAATGCCACTTTGTAGAGTGAGTAAGAAAGGCAGCGCTTTCCTCCTCAGATTCCTTTAAGCAGAGTAAGGCCAAGTGCTTTCATTAATGTCAACACTTCACTGGGGAGTCTTATATTGATTTGTCCAAAATTAAAGGTAAAAGAAATACGATAAGTAAATTAGAAAGTCCAAACATTTACTCGATAGGTTTTGGATTTATGCACTGAAACCAAACATTGGTTATAGGTTATTTTTTGTTAAAAAATAGTTTGGTAAATATATAGATATCACAGAGTTAGAAGTTTTCATGTTTTCACTTAGACCATTACGTGTGATAGCAAAAAACATCAGATAAAACATATAGTCTTTTCTATTAAGTATTTTCTTTCATGTTTTCAAAGTATGACATATTACCCCATATTACCCATATTACACCATTTTCTTCATGTTATAATGTGGTTTCCCCATTACAGACATATTTAGGGCCTGATCTTGCCCCCGGCAGGAGCTGTAGCCCAAGTGTGGGGCCTGGAGCTCTAAACAGGAGGTGCGCTGTGCCTGACGCTCGGGTAGAGTGGAGCAGACTGAGGGCGTGGTGAGG
>JACN01097065.1:0-17279 GCA_000787155.1 Scartelaos histophorus
ATTATTATTATTATTATTATTCATTTGGCTTGTATTTCAATCATCACTACTATGCAACACTACACTTTTTATAACTATCTCAATAAAAAAGAAAACCAAAAAACAGACAAAAACATGCATTGTAATTTGGTAGATTAAATCCTTCCTGTATTTCCTTTCTTTATAAAATTCATAGTAAAACTGATGTTGTTTACAAAGGGTTTTCCTGACTTTTGCAGGTCGGCTTTGACTCCAACACATCTTCACTGTGCTTCAATGGACAGTACCAGTCTGGACAGGGCAGTGACTGTATTCTGATGTCCAGAGGAGCAGCTGACAGAGGAGAAGTGACGACTCTGAGCAGAGACATACCCACAGGATCAGGCATCCACAGACTGGTGCCCAACCTGATGCATGCAGGGAAGTGTGTGAATGTCATCCCTCTGAGAGATGAACTGGACTCTGATGTGAGTAAAGCCACATCTTACAGCTGATTTTACTGTGCACTAACATAATTTATATTCTTGTCCGTTCTCAGGTTAAACGCATTGAATTGGGGAACTTTGGGGCTCAAGCAATTGTGGCAATCAAGACTTTCTTAGGATTCTCAGATGACAAATTTGTGAGTGTGAAAAGACCGAATTTTAAGCTTTTTGACATTCATTATTTTTTAACTTTTCTGTTAAGGTTCTGTCACCTGCTTTGTCTGAAATGTCCCAAAGTATTCCATTACACTTTTTCAAAGTTAATTGTAATAAGAATATATAGAAAAGCAAGAATTCTTTCTGTGAGCAGAGTTGACAGATTTCACCTGCACCTGTGATGCCGCCTGTTCTTGTCCATTAAGAAAGCTCAGGTTCATGCCACGGAACATTTCAAGGCAAAACAAGTTTATTTGAAGAGCACATTTTGCAATGACATTTGCAAGGGGACAAGCAGGTGGCAGACCCTCCACCAGAAAATCACATAGTGTGAACCTGGAACCCAAACCCACACATTTGTATTTGTGTTTTTCCAGGAAACACAAACTGTGGTCAATGGGAAGTCATTAGTGAGACAAGTCTTCCACACCAATAAGACCAACAGGGGCGTTCTGACCGACGTGAGCGGCTGCAGGCTTTTTGGTGCATTATATTCTTCCCCATTATAACAGGAACTACATGTTTGAGTGCAGATTGTATAACAGTGGTGTACCTCTCAGGTGCTGTGTACAAGACCAACACCAGTGTGTGGAAGTCTGACATCTGCTCCACAGTCACTTGTGATGTGTTTGGGGTGGCCACACCCGACAGCACCTGTGGGCCCATGGAGCGCTGCCAGGGAAACAACACGTAAATACTTCATGTGTTTTCTGAATATACTTCAGTGAAAAAGAAAATTCACTCTTCTGATTGGGCATCCAGAGAAGTCACTACATTTCAGCACTGGTCCACTAGGGGGCAGTTATTTAATTTTAAATTTAAATGTTTAATTTATTGTAGCAGGGATCATTTTTCAACGAACACCATGACGTAGGTGTCTTCATGAACATCGAGGTTATAGGTAGCAGGAGAAATCAAAGTCTTCATTTAGGCTTGGGTACTCCGTGGCCTTGAGAACAAAAATCCAATAAGCCTCTCATTGCTTCAGGTGCTGGATCTTGTCTCCACTCCTGGTGTCCAGTTTAATCTCTTCAATGCCATGTATGTTCAGGGTAGAATCACTTGAGTGGTGAGCATCCATATAATGTCTAACCATTGGATAATTTAGGTTTTTGGAATGAATGGCCTATCTGTGCTCAGCCACTCTGTCTCTGAGCCTCCTTTTGTTGAGGCCCTCACAGATTCTTAAATGAATCTGTCAAAACATTACACAAAGCCTTTCTCAGTCACAACCACTCATTTTTAGTCCCAACAAAGCTAAACTTATTCTACTGTTGAAACTTTAATGAATATTGTCTAACCAGTTCCACGACTCTGAGGTCATGACTGACAAGTCAGTGATGCCTGTATTCAAACTGCTTCATGCTTTAGGGGCTGAGTATCTCACTAGAACGACTCTTTGACTGCAGTTCACATAATTATACTACTTAAAACATGTGATTATCATATTTACATGACAAAAGAACATAGTTGGAAATCTTTTTTCCTTTTTTAGATGTACCTTAGATGCCATCTGCACTGTGACGGGTTCGACCATTATCAACGTCATTGGAGAGCTCCACACTGTCCCAGACCGATGTGGGTACAAGCTGATGGAGCATGTGTCCATCCCAGACCTAGAGGTGCTGGGGGTCTTCCAGGAACGGAGACGTAAAGATGTCAGCTTTTTAGAGCAAGTGGTGCTGCACTTGAAGTCCTCCAATGTGGACATTTCACTGGAACAAGGAGGAAGGGTTAAGGTTGGTTTGAAACACATTGTCTTCAGACAGAAGAATGTGATGTCTTACTCTCAGATGACATGAGGAGAATAAATACATAAATAAATCAAGATTATTATTTGGCTATATAACTCATTTTTCGCAAGACTACAGGGAATCTAAGGATCTCAATTTGAAAACAGTTTTCTTTATTTCCATAAATAGTGGTTTATTTATATTTTTACACTTTCATGCTTTAGGTAAATGATGCAGTGCTGCCATTCAACACGTCAGAGAAGGTGGTCCATGGAGTGAAAGTTTCTAAAGATCCAACAGGAATAACAGCAGAAGTCAGCTCCTCTGATTACACTGCCTCAGTACATTTCAATGGTCACACTGCACAGATCCGTGTTACAGGTACGACCAGCAATAGCTTAATTTGCCTAAAATGATGAATAAATACATTTGCTTTTGTACTTTAGGGTCAAAGGTGGCTCCAGTATTTGGGTTATGTGGCAACACCAGCACCACTTTGGTTAATGAGAAGCATTCTGGTCTCAGTGTAAGCGGGTAAGAACATTTTCCGTTAAAGGCATGTGGATGAACTGGTGTGCAGCATATGTTCTCTAGTGACATCTGGTGGTGGTTTCACAGATAGCACACAAACTATTCTTTGGAGAAACATATATTTATTGCCTAATGAAACCTGGACTTTGGTTATAATTGTAAGCAACTTAGCGACCACCAGAACCCATAGTGCTCACTTCAAAAAGCCAATAGGTGTTAGCTTCAGTTAAATATAATGATTGAAATATAATGGGGATTTCTTTGAGGAGAGCACATTTGGCAGAAAATATGGTAATAAAAATATAAACGTGTAATGTAATAACTTGTCTTTTTCCTTCCCATGTCTCTCATCTTCAGCTGTGAGACAACCTATAAAGAAGATGCTAATGTTTCAATCAACTGCAATGAAACAGCTAAATGGTAGTAAAGATTAAATCTATTAAAATATGACTTCTTGGACTTCTTCCTGCTAAATGTTACAAACCTTACCCTGTCCAGGTGTAGCGCCATGAGACAGGAGCCTTTCTCCTCCTGTAACCTGCTGGTGGACCCAGAGCCCTTCATCTCCGCCTGCTCTAGAGCTCTGTGCAAATATCCTGCAGTGGATGGATTCAACTGTCAGTTTTTGGAGGCCTACAGCAGAGCATGTTCAATGCAGAACGTCAGTGTAGAGGGATGGAAATCACAAATGTCATGTGGTAAGACCACTACAAGTACAGTTAATGTAACAGGCATATTTCAATAACCTGTTGAAAGTTTTTTGGCAGACGACCATGACTCCAAGTTAGTAATTATAGGCTTTTTAGAGAACACATATTACAGTTTCTAAAGTATTTTTTCATAAAATATTGTCACGTAACAATAAAGTAAGTTTAGAACAGGTTTTGAGTATTTATTTTTAAAGTGTTGTTTTTCTTTTATTATTTATACAGATGAAACTGTGCCCAGTTGCCAGAACATGTATTGCAGTGAACATGAGTTTTGTGGAGAGAAAAAAAACCAATGGGAATCTGGATGTCTCTGCAGAGCGATCTTTGCTTCTAAATACAAACCAATGAATGCGTTTGGTAAGTCAGCTGTCATGTGCCCTGTGCTCCCAGGGTAGTGAAGAATGTCATATCTGTTTTTCTTGTCATTTTATAACACTGTTAAGTAAGTCATTTTTTATTTATATAGCACTTTTCACAAATATATGTCAGAAAGACACTTTACAGAGCATTATTCATCCACTCCGGTGGTGGCAAGGTACTACTGTAGCCACAGCTGCCCTGGGGCAGACTGACAGAAGCGAGGCTCCCAGCTGGGGGCACCATTGGCCCCTCCAACCACCACCATCACTCATATGCCAAATTCATATTAGGCAATGTGTGTGAAGTGCCTTGCCCAAGTACACAGTTTTTTGCAACTGGCGCCCCACTGTGGTTCCTGACTTTCCTGGCGCTCTCCCATCCAAGTACTAACCAGGCCCAGCCTTGATTAGCCTCTGATGGGATCAGGCTTTTACGTGTATGGCCACACTGCAGTAGTGAGGCTACTCAGGTCTAATTTTAAATATACTGCATGATGTGTCCAGGTGAGCCCACTGTGTGCAAGGATAACACAGCCACACTCACCATGGCGGGCTGCCTCCTAGTGGAAAGTGGCATTGACTACAAGGTCCTGCACATGAACAGCGAGTCCTGTGTGGGACAGATGGACAATAAGACTCATATGGTCACGTTCAGCTTCGACAAGATCAACACCTGTGGAACTGTGGTCAAGGTAAGTCTGTGTTATAGTCTGTGTTATAGTCTGTGTCCTTTTACAATGATTATCAATGTTGACTAACTGACATCAAGATCCACTGAGTTCTCCACTGTGAAAACGGCATTACTGCATTATTAAACGTCCTATATTGCACAAAATATACTCCTGCGAGCTTTCTGTTGTTTAATCTTGGTTTAATTACACTATTTTCTTATTTATATGATTATGTTGTCTTCTCATCAAAAACATGCCTGGAGTTGTGTTTTGTTTCACTCACACATGTTTGAGTAAATCCTTTATTTTTATCCTTTTGCAATTACAAGGCAGATTTTATAGTGAAGGTGTACGGAGTTTATGTGGTTTATGTGTTAAAGGTGTGAATGAAATAAAATAAAACTCGAGATATGTTTTGATGTGAAGACAACGTTATAATATAAATGAGAAAATGGTGTAATTAAACCAAGGTTAAACCAGCTCTAAACTGTACCCCAGTGGCAGTACTTTGCACCTTAAATATAGATCAGATCAAATATCTAAAATAAACATATAAGCCAGTCCAAGGACTCACTCATAACATCAGATACATTTTAACACAAGTGGAGCCCTTATAACAGACTGATATTTTAGAATCAATTTTACAGTAAAACAATGTGTATTTATTTCACACTGTAGTCAAATGGCAGTAAAATCATCTACGAAAACACCATTAAGACATGGAACAGCTCCAACTTTGGAATCATAACTAAGCATGCGGATGTGCACTTGGATTTCTCCTGTAACTATGTGCAGCCGGCGGTCAAGTCTCTGGCCATCCAAATTAGAGACAGGTGAGGCCTTGGGTTTGTAAATTATATATATCTACATGGTTGTAAAAGTAAAGGCTATATTTTGTCCATATATAACCAAGAAAAACACATATTGCATGATGTCCTGTTGCAAAATGACTTTTTTCATGGTTCCTGTATATTTCTGTCAACATGAGCAGCTCTAATGCAAATCAAAGCGCTGAAAACACGGCCAAATAAGCTCATAATAGCATAGGCCCACTTTAAATAATGTATCATGCCTAAGTGACATGCTGTATTGTGTATTGTGCATTGTGTATTGTGTATTGTGTGGAAGCTATCGAAATGTTGACTAAACCATAGTATATTAAAGGTCATATTATGCAACATTTACTATTGTTACCTCCTCAAAAACAGACCTGAACTGGTGTTTTCTTTCATTCATGCCTGTTTGAATAATCCTTTATTATTAGTTCGTTGCATCTCTAAAACTCCAAATGCTCAAAAACTCCAAATGTTACACCTGATGTGATGTCATGAAGCTAGTTTTCACGTCAACAGCTAACTTTTACTTTTAGTTCACTAAAGACATCATCCAGATGATTCTGGTGAATGTGCATGGAGTGGAACACTTCCTGTATTACCACATGACATCACAAGGTGTTTTGGGTTTGAGAAAAGAAGTCAGCCTAGTATAAATATGCAAGGTTTGTGTGTTAAACATGTGTCAAGGAAATAAAACACAACCCCAGGAATGTTTGTGATGAGAAATCAACACTGACCACATAACGTAGACCAGAAAATGTCATATATATTATGTATGTGTAATATTGTACCTGTAATTACATTGCTTCTAGCTCAGTCATGCAGGAGCTTAAAGCTGGAGAATGGAGATACAACTTGTCCATGACTGTGTACACTGATGAGGCCCGCAGACACGCGGTTACTCCAAACACAGAAATAGACCTGGATCAGATGGTGTATCTTCATCTGGAGATTGACAAACTTGATGAAAAACTGTTGTCTTTGGTTGTTGACTCATGCTGGGCAACCACTGAGCCTTTACCAAACAGCAGCTTGAAGTACGTCCTCATTGGAAATGGGTAAGTGGAGAACGTTCAGCATTTAAATGATGTTTATGCTAAGACTAATGGCGATGTTGTGCTTTCCCGGACTTGCAGCTGCCCTAACCCAGTGGACAAGTCTATAAGAGTGATAAACAATGGTCGGGGTTTGTCTAGCACCTTCTCCTTCGGCATGTTCCAGTTTATTGGGAGAACAGGCAGCATCTACCTGCACTGCAAAACCGTCCTGTGTGTCAATCAGGAGAACTCTTGTGCTAAGGTAAGTGTCATTTAATATGAACATTTTCTCAGTTTTGGGTTGATTAGTTTTTTGTTTTTTTTTTTAGGAATGAGCATTAGATTGTTCTTCCACCTGCATTTTGTTACAAGTTTAATTTGAGCTTTGTTATAACTTCTGTATCTTCTTCAGAAATGTGATGGGGGCAGCAGGAGACGTCGATCCGCTATGTCCAACTATGTGGATGAAACCCTTGGCCTTATCACTATGGCATGGAGTCATTAGGTAGTTGTATCTTACTCTTAACAAACATCATCTTCCATGTTGTATTGTAATGTACAGAGCTCAGGACTGTGTTATCCCACATATTGTCATTAATACTAAAATTCATTCATTCAAGTGTTCAAGAGTGATATACTGACTTACTATCAGTGACTCACCTGCTTATTATGCTGTTCCACTGCTCTTTTCATAACTTTTACATTTGTTTTGGCTAATTCATCTCAATGGATGTTTCTCTGCTGCTAAAAAATGGCAGATTTTGACAATGATGGTCACTTTTACACACTTGATCTGAGCTCTATTAGCTGAATCCTTGTACTGTACAGCTAAATTATGCTAATTGTGTTTTCAGGTCGTTTTCATGGTAACAAGGTGTCATCAAAAGAGGGTGGCTCGGAGTCAGTTGGGATTATCTTTATTTCTTATCTGGTTCTTCATATTTTTGGTGTTCCTATATACATTCCTTATATACATTCATTAGGATGGTTTAAGAGGGCCGTTGTGCAATATAATACTTGTAGTTTTTACTTAATTTTTTTGTTTGTTGTTTGAGATGGTGTGTTTCTTCTACATCACCAAACACACAGTCTACAGGCTATAGCATTTTAGTTACTGAAAACAGACAATTGTACTGGACTGTATGTTTTTCTGTACTGTTTGGTGACATGGTAGTAGTATATACTGGTAGTATATACTGGTAGTATATACTGCATACACTTTCACAAACTGCCTCTTCTGCTGCTTTGATCATTTGAATAAAGGTGTTGGCTCTGATGGATGTGCCACTTTCTTTACATAACTATTTCAAACTTTAATCAAATCTCATAGGACAAGTCAAATGATGCCATTAACACCTTTAATTTGTCTTGTGGTACAGCAGAGCCCTGGGAGTGTACCTGTGAGTACTGCATGTGAGAGTGCTACTGCAACATTCACACCTGAGCAATCAGAGGTGTGGAAAAACAACTGATTCCACATGACGCAACCACTGTTTTCAACACAACTTATCATTACATAACAATGTGTTTAGAGCAAGAACAGGAAATAAACTATTTCTGAGGCCTAAAGATTCTAATACCTTGTACCCACTCCAAGACCTTTTCCCACATAGCTCCTTTTAGCATAGTTTTCAGAGTTTGAACTGGTACTAAATCTTTTCTACCTTATTTTAGTCTCCAGAAAATGTTCCAAATGCACAAAACAATTACATTTTTTCCTGGATGACTTACTTCATTCAGTTTTCTTGTCAACGAACCAGCCTCATTTGAATTGGTAAAGAAAATGACATAAATAAAAGCAATTTCAGACATGCAAAAATATGACATCAAGTTTGTTCATATAGTTGTTTTGTAGTAATTGCTATAAATGCAAAACAACATTTGGAGTTAACTATTTATATATACTTTATATATAGACTTTTTGAGTGCTCTTGTGAACCCCATTTTAAAATAGTCTTTTTCAGCATTGTGGGGGTCACATGGTACTGGGGCTGCAAAATGATTCAAAGATATATTTTTTAACATGATGGTAATACATTTTATCTGTTATGTTATTGGCCTACCCCAAAATATTGTGTGTCGATTTAGAGATTTGGTGCTATTTTCTCTAAGAGTAAGTTGAAGGGGAACAGAGATGTAACATTAAACATTACTGCCAATATTGTTTGTTTCTTATCACACAAACATCACCATTTAAAAGTGTCATTGACCACAACAATTCCCAGTGGACCTCAGTGGCTTTCATGGAGCTCATTTAGCCAGCGCACATGCTCGCCGACGTCAGAGGAACACGTATATAAGCCAATGTTTAGTTACTTCTCTAGAGCTCCGGCCTTTCTTCCGGGTCTTACAATGTCGGACACTATTAAACAAGAGGTCTTCTGCTACCCCCATCTGAACTACTCGTGCAGGAAGCCCACTCACCCTTATGTGGAGGCCATGCTCATATATGTGCTACTGTCCTGTATCTCTCTCATCACTGTGGCTCTCAACCTGCTCGTCATCATCTCCATCGCTCATTTCAGGTTAACCCCAGACTGCTTTTGAAATTGTTCCAAATACGGCATCGGGTGCAAATGTGACTTCTTGTAGTCTGTATTGTCCTTGTGGTTTTGTTGAATAGTTGGTATGCACGTTTAATTTTATTTGCAGGAATCTCTGTATGAATATGTACAACGCAAATTTCATTCTATGGCTTTTCTTTCCATAACCAACAACTCCTTTCTACAAATATCCTTATAATGCTCAAATTACAGAATGTGTTTTCAGGTTTGCAGCTAATATGCTTGAAATATAAAATCGTGTGACTGTCGCTTTCTTTTTTATGGCTGCTTTTAATATTATTGTTGTTTCGTAACAGATCGAATGATTCAGGTTTATTTCATATTGGCTGATTTGTTAAAGTATGGAATGTATGGCACTATTTCCCTCTTTCTTTTATGTTTATTTAGCAACTGATTTGTGAACGAACATGCTTGTGACAATGATGTGATTCATAACATTTCACAATGACTTGGACATTAATGAACTATTTATTTTAATATATGAAAAGAGCAGGGTTTATATGATTTATCTTCTTCTGTACCTTTTTCATGCCAATAGTGACAAGGCACACTGAGTTTATATTATCCATGTATTTTCTAAAAATGGTGCCACAACAAAAACTAATACTATACATGACTGCATCTATACATAGGACTAATGTATAACTTGATTTTTGATGCACCAAGAAGTTCACTGCCTTTGCTATTATTTCCTTTTTTTATCTTAAAACGAAATGTTTCTATTAAGCTTGGTAGGTTAACCCTGTGCTTTCTCTGCAGGCAGCTCCACACTCGCACTAACCTCCTCCTCCTCTCCCTGGCTGTCTCTGACCTCTTAGTGGGCCTGGTCTTGATGCCTGTTGAAATCATTTACATTGAAAGTTGCTGGAACCTCGGTGACATTGTTTGCAGCGCCTACTACCTTATCGATTATGTCATCACCTCTGCATCGGTAGCCAACATGGTGCTTATATCTATTGATCGTTATATCGCCATATGCGACCCTTTAAATTACCACATCAAAGTGACCATGAAAAGGATAAAGTTGTGCATTTTACTGTGCTGGTCTCTATCTATCCTTTACAGAATGATAATAATGCATGATCAGTTAGAACATCCTGGTATGTCCAACTCTTGTGCTGGTGAATGTGTGGTGATTATTAATTACATAGCTGGTGCAATTGATGTTGTATGCACCTTTATCATTCCTATCCTCATCATCATCGTCTTATATTTGAGGGTTTTTGTGGTGGCCGTGTCGCAAGCCCGTGCACTGCGTTCCCACATTTCATCTGTAAACATGCCACAGGTGGGAAATGTGACAGCAAAAAAGAAAGAGCTTAAAGCGGCCAGAACTTTAGGTATAGTTGTGGTTGTTTTTTTGTTTTGTTTCTGCCCCTACTATGTTCCCAGTCTGGTGGGTCAGGATACTGCAGTGGATGCTTCCTCAGTTGATGCGGAGATCTGGTTGGCTCATTTTAATTCAGGTCTCAATCCTGTTATTTATGCCTTTTTTTATCCATGGTTTAGAAAGTCAATCAAACTGATTCTGACAATGCAGATATTCAAGCCTGGATCCAGAGACTGGAAAGTAGCTGACAATATGTGAGGTTTTACTGATCTGTATGAATGTGAATAGTGAATTTGTTATCAATGTCATTTGCAATCCTCAAACTAACAACAGCCCAGTTGTGGGCTGTAAGGCATTTCACAGTATAATTTTAAAGTGAATTATTATATAATTGTTAAGTGTGCATTTTGTCTTTAAAAGATGGTTTTGTTTTAGACATCTAATAAAGTTTTACAATATTTTATATATTACATATGTTTGTTTTTTTTTAGCACTTTGTACAGTGGTAAAGTGGCATAGTGACTATAGTTTTACATGAGTCAGGTTTGTGAAGAAAAGGTAGGAAGGTTTTCTGACAGTTCAAACATTAATTTAATTTAACATAGGGATTTCAGGTATCTTTATTTATTGCATTGTATTTTTTCTGTAACTTAGAAAAGCTTTGACCTTTGTTTCCTGTATGTTTGCTGTGTGCAGCATTCAGTATGCACTTTAAATGCACTTTAAAGCTACCATTTGCAAGTTTGATTTTTTTCATCAGTAGATGAAACCAGTTTTCCCTTCCCCATCCCCAGAGTCTCTTGTGCTCTCTGGTCTTTTTCTGTCAGGCCAAAGCTAGTACAATATCAGAAGTAATGTAGATACCATCAGGTGGTGCAGTGTGAGAATGCAACATGGTGGGTCAGCCACTCTTATTACAGACAGTAGCTTTATGTTCAGAACAAATGTAGGCTATATCCAGAGGTCTATTATACCTCCATGAGGTCTGAACAGAACTGGTCACAGACTCATTTTAAGCTTGAACTCCTCCTGAACTGATGAAGTGATGGGCTCTGCTCAGTGGTAAACCAGGTGCATGTGCTGTGTGGAGTTCTGAACAACCACCGCTCTACAATCTAGACCACTGGTGCTGCTTGTAATTCTCTCAATTACTCCTGGTTATAGTAACTTTAGAATGTATTTGTAGCATATTATATGCTTATTTATTTAATGGTTGGCATTACTGATGCAGTTTTTATACCATGGCAAGAGGGAAGCAGATGCTTCTCACAGTTCCATAAGTCAAATAGGGCGACTACATTCCCCTGACAATGGCGATCTCAGCAAGTGCTGTTGTAAATACTTCATTTTTTGTCTGCCATCCTGATCTGTAAATACTGCACTGTTTAAACTATTGTTCCATGTGATGTGAATTAAAACAACTGAAGTGAAGTTTTTGAGGCTGAGCCAAATATTGTGGGCCGATTTAGAGATTTGGCAAAATTCTATAAAAGTTGAAGGGTACAGAAATCAAATATAAAACAATACTTGTTTAAACAATCAAAATTGTGTTTGACCACAATAATTCTCCACAGACCTCAACTGTTTTCAAGGAACTCATTTAGCCAACACACATGCTAGCTGATGTCAGTAGTACATGTATATAAGCCAGTGTTTAGTGGACACTCTTCTCAAGAGCTCTGGACTCCACCTCTCCTCTGTAGCTCACCATGCTGGGTGCCCTAAACCAAGAGGAAGAGGTCTTCTGCTACCCTCATTTGAACAACTCGTGCAGGAAGCCCACTCACCCATATGTGGAGGCCATGGTCAAATATGTGCTACTGTCCTGTATTTCTCTCATCACTGTGGCTCTCAACCTGCTCGTCATCATCTCCATCGCTCATTTCAGGTTAACCCAAGATTGTATTTAATATAATTGTCCTAAATACGACATTGGTTTGGGTGGAAACTTCTGACTTCTTATGGTTTGTAAATTGTTCCTGTGAGTGGGTATATTGAATAGTTGGCATGTGCATCTGATTTTATTTTTGTGGACATGATAATCTCCGTAAATAAATCCATAAAACACAAATAGTGTAGCTTCTCACCACAACCAGAGACCACTATGTGTATCTTTGCACTTTTGTTTCATTCATTACATAATGTGTTTCCTGGGTGGTGGCTGATATGTTTGAAAAATAATACTGACAAACCATTTCTTTCAGCTAATAGTTTATATTGGCTTTGCTTTTTGTAGGATTTTATTTCAAATTTAGGGCACTACTAGTATTTTTCCCATTCATTTATGTTTATTTAGTAGCTGGTAGCTGTAGGAATATGCTTGCGACAATGATTCATAATATGATATAAAAAAGAATAGACCAAATTGTTCATTTTAATATGTGAAAGGAGCAAAGAAGATGTATTCCTCATGTACTTTAGTTCATGCCAGTAACAATGCACAGATTTGTTGAACTTGTATTTACGTTTTCTAAAAATGTTGCTAAAAACTAAATATATCCATAAGATTATTGCACCTCTAGAAAAAAAATCTAAAACTTTTCAAATACTAATATTCTAAACCATTTGGACATTTCTATTTAGAGTTACAGTTACTGACTTTTTGCATGCATGTTTTTGATGGGCCTAGAAGTTAACCCTGTGCTTTCTCTGCAGGCAGCTCCACACTCGCACTAACCTCCTCCTCCTCTCCCTGGCTGTCTCTGACCTCTTAGTGGGCCTGGTCTTGATGCCTTTTGAAATCATTCACATTCAAAGTTGCTGGAATCTTGGCGACATTGTTTGCAGTGCCTACTACCTTATCGAATATGTCATCAAATCTGTATCAGTAGCCAACATGGTGGTTATATCTATCGATCGGTACGTTGCTATATGTTACCCTTTAAACTACCACACTGAAGTGACCACAGAAAAGACAAAGTTGTGCATTTTACTGTGCTGGTCTCTATCTATCATTTACAGAATAGTGGTAATGCACGATCCATTAGAACATCCTGGTATGTCCAACTCTTGTGCTGGTGAATGTGTGGTGATTATTAATTACATAGCTGGTGCAATTGATGTTGTATGCACCTTTATCATTCCTATCCTCATCATCATCGTCTTATATTTGAGGGTTTTTGTGGTGGCCGTGTCGCAAGCCCGTGCACTGCGTTCCCACATTTCATCTGTAAACATGCCACAGGTGGGAAATGTGACAGCAAAAAAGAAAGAGCTTAAAGCGGCCAGAACTTTAGGTATAGTTGTGGTTGTTTTTTTGTTTTGTTTCTGCCCCTACTATGTTCCCAGTCTGGTGGGTCAGGATACTGCAGTGGATGCTTCCTCAGTTGATGCGGAGATCTGGTTGGCTCATTTTAATTCAGGTCTCAATCCTGTTATTTATGCCTTTTTTTATCCATGGTTTAGAAAGTCAATCAAACTGATTCTGACAATGCAGATATTCAAGCCTGGATCCAGAGACTGGAAAGTAGCTGACAATATGTGAGGTTTTACTGATCTGTATGAATGTGAATAGTGAATTTGTTATCAATGTCATTTGCAATCCTCAAACTAACAACAGCCCAGTTGTGGGCTGTAAGGCATTTCACAGTATCTCCAATATGTTTTTGTTTTAGACATCTAATGACATTTACAATATTTAATGTATTACATAGATATATTTATTCTTACTTTGTATGGTGGCTTAGCATCATAGTGCAGATGTGAAACCAATTTCCCCTCCCCTCATCTGGACTTTGTTCAGACTCACCTGAGCTCTCCATTCTTCTTCTATCGGACCAAAGCTAGCACAATATCAGAGAGAAGTTATGAAGATAGCAGATAGAAGTGTGAAAATGCAACAGGGTCAGATCAGCCAGTCTAATTACAGACGGCTTTAGGTTCAGAACAAAAGTAGTTTATATACATACATAATGTATTCTTTGTTTACATTTCACTTTGCAAAGCAATGTTTGTATTAAAATGTTCAATATACATTTTGGTGTAATATTTTTTTTATTGTAAGTAAAGTTCAAGAAAAAGCATTGAGCTGCTAAAACTAGATATAAAACTAACATAACCAACAACTCCACCCCTGGAATTAAATCTATGAAGTATGAGCCACCCACTGCAGACCAGTGAATAAAGAACTTTCAGGCTAGGGAGACAACTAGGAATTCTCGGAGCCCAGTGGGGCGCCAGTGGCTCCTAAGAGTGGTTCAGAAGCCCTTTATGATGAGTTCAACAACAAGGTCTGTTATGTCACCCGGATTGGCGTTACCTGGGCCCCACCCTTTAGTCAGGCCTGGGGTAGGTACTTGAGCACTTGGTGGCTGGGCCTTTCCCCACAGGGCCTGTCCGAGCACAGCCTGAAGGAGCAACGTGAGGCTGTCCTGTGGACCCATCACCCACAGGAGGATCCATAAAGGCCGAAAGATCTAGGTGGCAGTTAAAGGCAGGGGCCTTGACAATAAGGTCTCTGGACATGGAGACTGGCTCTGGGGACATTACCCCCCAGGAAAGGACTCTGAACTTGTGTGGGAGGTTGAGCGTTATAGATTAGATAAAGTTGGCCCCACACACAACTTGGGCTCTGGACTCTCTGGGGCTGGACTTTCCAAGCGTATAGTGAGGGTCTGTTGGTAGTGTCTGGCAGAGCCCTCTAACTGGTTGACCTTTACCTCGCATCTCCAAGAGAGCTTCTCCCAAATCTCTTGAGAGTTTGGGACAATGAAGTCTGAGTGGGCTTTATTCTTGGCCTCTATTGTTGATTTGGCCGCTCGTAGCTATGGTTGCAAGGTCTGTGGTGATGGTCGCAGTAGCAATCCCAGAACCTGGTGGTGGACACCGGAAGTATGGGTCCTATCAGGCCTTGCTGGCTAGAGGGAATCCTGAGGCAGCTGACAGGCCATGCATGTTGCAGCCCGTGCAGTCGCAGAGGCTTAAACTCAGGGTTGGGAGGAGTTTGGAGAGGCCATGGAGGAGGACTATCGGTCGGCCTGAAAAAAAATCTGGCTAACCGTCTGATGCCTCAGGAGTGGGAAGCAGTGCTTCACCAACACTATTTTCAATGCAAGTGCAGAGCTGTTGACCTCCACTGAGGATGCTGTCGGCTGGTGGGGGACACCTGGAGGATCTCCTCAGTCCCACTGTCACATCTTCTGAGGGGGAAGCAGAGGCTGGGACTCAAAGGCGAACTCGTCCATCTCGTCTTCATGACACGTCTACCAACATCAAGTGCTGGTTGAGGACAGTACCTCTGAAATGACCAGGGTGGTGGGCCCTCTGTTTAAGAGGCCATGGAGGAGGACTATCGGTCGGCCTGAAAAAAAATCTGGCTAACCGTCTGATGCCTCAGGAGTGGGAAGCAGTGCTTCACCAACACTATTTTCAATGCAAGTGCAGAGCTGTTGACCTCCACTGAGGATGCTGTCGGCTGGTGGGGGACACCTGGAGGATCTCCTCAGTCCCACTGTCACATCTTCTGAGGGGGAAGCAGAGGCTGGGACTCAAAGGCGAACTCGTCCATCTCGTCTTCATGACACGTCTACCAACATCAAGTGCTGGTTGAGGACAGTACCTCTGAAATGACCAGGGTGGTGGGCCCTCTGTTTAAGAAGGAGGACTGGAGGGTGTGTTCTAACTACAGGGGAATCACACTCCTCAGCTTCCCTGGTAAGGTCTATTCTAGAGTACTGGAGAGGAGAATCCAACTGATAGTCAAACCTGGGATCCAGGGGGAGAAGTGTGGTTTTTGTCCCCTACGTGGAAGACTGGACCACCTCTATACTTTCCATTGGGTACTCATCCAGTCCACATGTGCGTGTCCTGTGGGGGATGCTCCAGGAGTATGGCGTTCTAGGCCATTTGCTAAGGACTGTCCATCTCCTGTGTGACACAGGAAGGAAGTCTGGCATCCCTTCTTGGACTCCTCTCTCTGCGACCTGGCCCCTTATAAGCTGAAGAAAATGGATGGTATGGACGGGTTGACATATAAAAAAAGGCTAACTATAAAACTAAGCAACAACGCCACCTCAGGATTTGCATCTAGGGAGTAATGTATAACACAGAGGCACAGAGATAAATTACTGGGACAGCTTAAGATTCCAGGATTTATTCTTGACTAAGGTTGTGTGAATAAATAAGTAGTTTGTGTAGTGACAGAGTAGTAAATAGGCAAAAAATTTAATTCATAAAGTACTAATATAACAGAGTGAGGACATATGCTCAGTTCATTCAAATGTTGATGCAGTTCCATTTTCAAAAGCATTGCTTCAGGGCCAAAAATGGAGACATATTCTCAGGCAAAAGTAAATGGCAACACAGCAGTGGACACACTAGGGCTATGGTCCTGGTACTCACCACCACATGACTACTTGAAAATATGAAGCTACATTAAACATCTAAGAATACAACTCTCCACTGGAGTACACCACGATCCAACATTTCTACAAATAAGGTCCTACTAGTGCAGATATTATTCTGAAAATACTAAATGTAAGCTGTTTATAGTACCTAACAACAGAGCGGGTCGGTGGAAAACAGAGTGGAAGCTGCCGAACAGTGGCACTAGAGTGAGGAGTGAACTGCAGCTACAGCAGAAGTGCAGGAGGTCAGAGGTCAGAGAAGTGAAACTCAGGTGCTACAGCATGTGGTCTAGTGCTACTGATCGGCCTGACCAAAATACAGGTTCAAACTGCATAATGCCACAACAACACCATTTTCTGAAACAAAAATCTAGCAGGTCAATAATGAGAAAACATACATATGGGGTTAGGCACAGTCTAAACGGCTAACTGCTATTAGATTAGTACATATAGTTCATTCTACACCAAATGTTGTAGCTCCGATTTCAGATATTGCTGAATATGACGTACAGTTTTCTGTCTTTGAGAGTGGGTGGAGAATTAC
>KN515593.1:0-15959 GCA_000787155.1 Scartelaos histophorus
ATAATTGTCCCAGCATCTCCTGTTCTTGAATGTTACATTGCAACATTGTAATTTCCCAATATTGCAGTATTGTTTTTTCAGGATTTTGTGATGACAAAATCTGTTTAATGAGGCGGTGTTACTTTTCTATGGGGTATTAATTGTTCTCATAACATAAAAACCAATATTTTAAAAGTCCTCGCTCCCCCCTCAGATTGGTATGACAGCATAACAACAGCATTCAAACTGCTGCACATTATGTTTGTGAAGTTGTAGTGTATTGCTTTGTATCAGGGTTTTGTACATCCATGGATCATTAGTGTGTGAGAGGATGGGTAATGCAGGAAAATGAACAGAATTGGGGAACAACACTATAGAAAGCTTCAAAATGTTTTCATAATACCTCCTCCTTAATGTTTATAATTCCAGCTACACTTATATGCCCTTCAAGCCAAACTGAAGGCTTCAGTTTGTGATTATACGTGTATGAAAGTAGGTTTAATCATGTGGTCTGTGTTGTGTGTCCATTATTGTTCATTGTCCTCTTACAAATAAAGTGTACAAGTTAAATGACAGTATCTGATATTTGCCTGTTTCTCGGCAGGGGCACAGCAGACTGGTTTGGCGTGGGTAAGGACAGCGACAGCAGCACTGAGAAATGGAGGAGGAGGAGCCTACACCACTGCAGTCACCTGTACGGAGGCCTGAAGGCGCAGGTGATCAGGGACATGATGGTGGTCAGGGACACGACAGAGCTTCACAGTCAAGACAACCTCTCCCTCGCCAGCACCGAGACCCCTCCCCCTCTGTACCTCGCTCCGCCCCCTCACCCCTCCCAGCAGCACGGGGGTATGCAGAGGGTAGGGTCCGCCAAGCCCTTTTCACCCTGTCACCTCCCCTAAATCTTTTCCTCATGTGGTCCTTCTTTTTATGTTCAGTTCACAGTTTTATAGACGTTAGACTGTCTGCTTGCATGTTCCATGTGTAGTATGTGTTGGACTACAGTAACACTTAGCTTCATCTTGGTGCTCATGTTACTTTGTTAGGGAGATAACTAAAAAATTACTTGGTTACTAGAGATTGTAAATTTGTCATTTCTACTTTCAATTCATCTTATTTTCTGCTCTATTAAAGAAATATGGTTTAAACTTACAGGTGCACTATGTAGAATTTTCTGGGAGGTCTGCCATCTGCTTGTCTCCATGGAGATGTTATTACTTTGCACTATATGGCATTAAACTTATTGATCTTCTATCTATTCAGTAATTTTTATTGCTCAAAAACTTTCTTCCTGTGAATGAGGCCTCTTCGCTACAGCTCTGACCTGTAATTTGATCTAGTGGTGTCTCCTGTTGAATTTATTGGAATATTTCACAATAATGCCATATTGTGAAACATTGCAGGTAAAGCGATGACCTCTCCATGGAGACAAGCAGGTGAGGCACAACAAAAAAAGTGACATAGTGCACCTGTAAAACAGTATCGTATTAAAAAGTGCGATTAAGTGCACTGTTTCCTTGTCTTACCTGTCCTCCCGTGTGCATCTGTGCAGATAGTCGACCCTCTGGCAAGGGGGCGGGCCTTCAGAGCCACAGAGGAAGTGGACACTCTCAGTGTCCCGCAAACGCCCATGACCCCGGGGACGACCTCCCTTTGCTCCTTCTCCAGCTCACGCTCCAACCTCCACCGGTTACCACGGCGACGCAAGCGGGAGTCTGTTGCAGTCATGAGCCTCAAGGCTGCAGCTGCACTTATGAAGGTCCATAATGCACTTTACATTTTCAACTTGTATTGTAATCATGCTTTTGGTAACATGTTATTTTACAGTAGCCTTTATACAAAGTATTAAGATTGAACCCCGCCCCTCCAATGACTACTTAAATATAGGCCTCGATATCTGCTACCAGATGTGGTTTGCCTGGAATGCCATTTAAGTTATCTATCTCCTGTGTGAAAAGCTACTGCTATCACAGCTGAACCTCATGTGGAAGCTCAGAGCCTCCAGAATCAACTCCCTGATCTGCAGAGGCTGCACAAGCACTGTCACAGGACTGGCTGTAGGTGCTGGGTTGCAGGTGGTGACTGATCATTCAGATCAGAGAGAGGCATTTTAATTTTAAACCAACTAGATTTAAATGGGACATCATTCTGAAGTGTAAAGTGTAAAGTCTACAGTTAAAAACCCTCTGACATAGCGTTATTGATGCTGTCATATTCATAGAGATAAGCTTGTCTGACAGTTATGACTCCAGTATAATATGGGACTTACATGTGCAGTATGGGGTGTAATCCCATACACTGATTTATAGTAGTTTCAAAGGGCAGATGTCAAACTACTGTACATGTAATCCAGGGCTAAACGGATGAGGGTCAGATACATGTTGTGAGTTTCTGTCCACAATGGCTGCTAGACGTGTTTCAGGAGAAGATGTTCAATGAGAAAGCTGTTACTCACACAATATTGTTTACATGTTGTTTTATAGAATGTCAAATTTTAACTTTTCTTCCTATATCAGGGTCGTCCTATAGGAGACAACACAGCAGGCAGATGTCGTAGGCGCAGTTTCATGCTCCCCAGTTTCTGTGAGGATGACACAGTGGACTTTCCTGAAGACTTGGACACCTCCTTCTTCGCCAGAGTAAGTTCATTTTATGAGGTCTGTTTTGTCATTTTTCCTTTCCATTCAGTCTACATTCAATCAATAATTTGTCATCTCTGATTGTTGTGACAGAGACTTAAGTTGCTCTTGTTGCTCTTTCATTAGCTCAGAGGTTGGTGGATCAAATCTTGCCCATTTCAGTGGATGCTGTTGTTGTGTCTTTAGTACACTTCACCTGCCTTGTTTAGTATGAATACTGAGTATCTTAAAAACATTATTCAAAGCCATAATATGTAACTTTTCTGCCCATAACAAACTAAAATAAAAACTAGTTTATTTTACTGAAAACCTTGCCTTGTTCTTCCTGTGAGCAGGCTTGCATCTCCACACATCTGGCTCTTATTCACCTCAGAGTAAGGCCTCCTCCTGTTTGTTTCCATGGAAATTTTGTTTCTTTGGCTATAATCATCCACACTATGGTATAAATATTATAGAAATAAATTATATAGGAATATGTATATTCTCTATGGAGAATGTTTGGTTTAAACTTTATATTTCCATAGCAGGTGATATACCAGCTCCAGAAAGTTACATACTAAACCTTTAAGTCCTTTAAGTTCTTTTATGTATTGCAAGGTATTTTACTGCTGCTACACTGTGGTCACAATCTCATATTGTTCAGGAGGGCCTGCATGATGACCTATCCACTTACGCAGATGAAGTTTTTGAAACTCCATCTGAAGCCAACATCAACCAAACAGAAGAGCCTGAGCTGACCGGGAGTCCTCTGGACCGCACTGTGCTCGAGAGAAGCCACCTGATGCTGTCAGTCAACTACTGCAAACACTAAAATGTCCTAAATGAGTATAGAATGAATGTGTAAATGAATGGTTTTGATTGTTGTGCTGTAGGCCTTTGGAGAGAGGCTGGAGGAAGGCCAAAGATGACTCCCTGGTGCAGCCCAAAGTGCGATTAAAACAGGAAGTTGTGAGCTCCGACCCGCGGCAGAGAGGGCAGAAGATCGTGGTACCAGTGAAGAAACTATTCGCTAAAGAGAAGCGTCCTTATGGGCTCGGCATTGTGGGTAAACTCACCAACCGCACCTACCGCAAACGCATCGACAGCTACGTGAAGAGACAGATAGAGGATATGGACGACCACAGGCAAGACCCAGTTCTCATTGTCAATAAAGGTTCTACATTGCGCAAAATGTACCTATGTGAGCGTTAAGCCACGATATCTCATCAAACATTACAAAAAAAAACATACCTCGAATTGTGTTTTGTTTCATTCACACTAGTTTAAAAAAAGCTCTGTTTCACCGATGTCATGAAGTGTTTTTCAAGATAACAGCTTTAGTGCTGAAATGAATGAAATTTCTTCCTTCCGTATTGTACGTGACATCACACGGTGGAGAGTGTTTTATGTCTGAGAAAAGAACTCTGCCTAAAAATGCAGCACAACTCCAAGTATGTTTGTGATGAGGAAACAACATTATAACAGAGAATGGTGTAATATGGCCCCTTTTATTGTAAGATGTCCTTGGTGCCAAATAAAAAATATTATTAAGACTGTTAAGCTTGATTAAGTGGACTGGGTCTATAACTGGTCTAAAACGTAGTTGTTTAAGAAAAAAAAAATCTATATTTTTGTTACTGCCAACTCATTTCTGATCCCGAGGTGCATTTGTTATCCTAAAATAAACTATTCTATTAGTCTTAGAAAAAATGTTTTACAGAAAAAATATCTTCAATTACTGAGAAAATGACTCCTGTTACCTCAAGTGAAAAATCCACATTTGCTTCTAGGCCTTTCTTTTCCTACTGGCTCACCTTTGTCCATTTGCTCATCACTGGCTTGGCCCTCACCATCTACGGAATCGCTCCCGTTGGATTTTCTCAACATGAAACCGTGGATTCTGTGAGTGATTTTACTTTATTATAATTATTCATATTAATATTACTGGTGTTATATTCTAAATGTATTACGTAATGTTTTCATTTATGTGTAGATATTGAGGAACAAAGGAGTGTATGAAAATGTTCGATTTGTGCAACAGCAGAACTTTTGGGTTGGTCCCAGCTCGGTAAGTAACCACCTCTCTGCACTTGACTGATGCAAAACTATAATACATATTTAGGTTCTATCCCACCAAACCTGTCATATATTTTTTTCCCAGGAAGCTTTAATCCACCTGGGCGCTAAGTTCTCCCCTTGTATGCGTCGAGATGAGGAGATCTACAGTCTGATGCAGGAGAAGAAGGAGCAGGAGAGAGATTCTGGTTGTTGTGTGAGAAACGACCGCTCTGGATGTCTGCAGACGTCACAAGAGGAGTGCTCGGTCAGGAGAACTTTATACAAGGAATATTCATACAAAAAAAAAAACTTCAATTGATATCCAGCTACGTGTTTTTGTTTTAGACGACCTTAGCAGTGTGGGTAAAGTGGCCTCAGCATCCCAGTGCTCCCTATTTGAATGGTAAAGTGCGACAATATGGAGCAGTCTGTCATCAGGACCCGAGGTAACTGTCAAATACAGGTTTAAGGTCATATTTGAGCTACTTCAAACTGTTATTACTATTGAAAGTCAATCAACAATAATCAAACTATATTAGCATTACTTTACTATACTATATTTGCTATTGTGTTTTTTGTCAACTTTTATCATACTCATTAGGAATTTGACTTAAAGGTGTCCTGCTTGACCTTTCTGGTGGACAGCTTTTCCCCTTGGAGATGTTATTGCTTTCCCTAGAATGTTCAATGGCATGACATAAACCTATCAATATAGCATTTATTCTTTATGTGTTTCTGTTGCTCAAAAGTAAAATAATTCCCTCTGTGAACTGGGGCTGTGGGGCCACTCTCCACAGATCTGATTTGTAATGTAGCGTAGTGCAACCTGCTCGCCTCTCAAAGCAATTTCCATGGAGTCAAGCAGGTAGCAAACCCTCCACTAGAGAAGTTGCGCAGAGAACATTTACATCTGCCTAGTCTGCAATACAATAAAACAGATATCTATAAGTTAAGTACAGAATTTAACACAGTGACGAACAAAGGATTTCTCCAGTCCAATATTACTCCAATCATATGACAGGCTGTGGTCTTTTTGCCTTTTAAGTTTGCATTTTAAGTTATTAGTTTTTATTTTGTAAGACATCAGTTTTTTTTTTTTTTATTACAAACTGTAAATGCATTGCTCCAGGTGAGGCTTGAACTCACAACCACAGCATCACTCTGCAGATTACTCTCTCATAAGGGCCACACACTGACTGCACCACTGAAGCTTGTGTGATGTTAGTAGTAGTAGTATGTAGTAGTATTTTGTACATGTAGATTGTTCCTATTGAAGCGTCTCTTAAATTGCCATATTGTTGAGATTGCATTTTCTACAGTTAATTAGTGCTGTTGGTTTTGTAGGATTTGTCTGGAACCCGCCTCAGTCTCACCTCACGAGTGGCCTGATGACATCACTAAGTGGCCAGTGAGTGCATTTGAATATAATAACCGTCTGTGGATTTTACATGAATGTTTGAGTTTGTTTAGAGTGAAACTATGAATAAAAGGAATGCTCCAGGTGAGGCTCGAACTCACAACCTCGGCATCACTCTGCAGGTCACTGTCTTATAAGTACCGCGCGCTGACCGATTGCGCCACTGGAGCTTGCTTTTCCTCTGTTCCCTTCTCTTCCAGGTGGCTTGCATGGATGACGTGTGTGGTCTTCTGCCTTTCCTCAACCCGGAGATCCCAGACCAGTTCTCCAGACTGTGGCTTTCTCTTTTCCTTCACGCCGGGTAAAGTTTTTCACGTTACGACTGATTAACAATAAGTGTTAATATTTGTTGAAAAATCTGCTCTGTTGGTGGACAGTGACGAGAGATGTCGACTCATTTGCTAAATTAAGTTTGCTATTGTAGGGCTGCAAGATTTACCACAATCAAATTGAAATAGCAAATTTAGAAATTGGTTCTAATAAGTATGCAGTTATTTAAGAAACATCATTTCCTTTACAAACTACAAAACATATTGTATTAGTCTTTGTTTGTATTGTATTGTTTTAGTCTTCTATTGAACATTGATGGTCTATAAAATTCCAAACATTTGACAGTGCTTCAGGTGAGGCACGAACTCACAACCTCAGCCTCCCTCTGCAGTTTAATGTCTTACCAGTGCTGCACACTGACCCATTGTGCCACTCAAGCTTGTATGTCTTGCCAAAAATTAATAAGAAATTTAGATGATTCCAGTTTGTTCAAATCACTCGCCTGATTCTTTGTGTCATCCCAGTGAAACAACTGAGATCCACCAAACTATTCTGCTAAATTATAGTTTGCTGATTCCTGTATCTGGACGCCATGTGTATTACGTTATGTGTAATTTGAATGGTTTGGCGAACAAGGATGATATTCTTGTTATCTTTTTGCCTTTTAATGGATGAACTAAATCTGGAGGAAATAAGTGAATTTATTTTGTAAGATGTTCGGCTCCTTGATGCTTGAGCTCACGACATGGGCCTCCCTCTGCAGGTTACTGTTTTACAAGTACCACGCCCTGACCGAGCTGTTTTCTTGTTTTGCCTTGTTTTGTTTTTTTTCATTCATCCTTCTGTCTCCATAGATCTGCACAAAATATAACTCTGGGAATCACACCAACCTTCCACACATCGACTGCACCATCACAGGCCGGCCCTGCTGCATTGGGACAAAAGGACGGTGAGAACAATACCCGATTTTTTTTGTGGAACAGCAAATAAAAACTTGCCACGTTTTATTTCCGCGGTGAGTATTGCGTTGTACTTCTGGCCTCGTCGGCGACGGTTTTCATTTCTAACATCATCAGCGTATCTCATATTTTTGGCAGTCGGGAAAGCGTGAATGACAAAACAATCGGAATGTCTTGGTAAACTGACAGAAACTGAAATCAGTGTATAATTCTTCTGAAATGTGTTTCTATGTTCCAGATGTGAAATTACTTCCAGAGAGTACTGTGAGTTCATGCACGGCTACTTCCACGAGGAGGCCACTCTCTGCTCACAGGTACAACATGGACTCACTTTAGCCTCTCTTATAATACACTGTTATAGTCTTTTCTATATAATGTGTTTAGTTTTAGTCTAGTTTTAAGCCACAGCGCACTGAAAAACATCTATAAAAACTTCTATACTACGAATGAGCTTGCTTCTCCACAAACCTGACTGTTATTTGAGCTGAAGGTTTGTCCCTTTGCTTATAATATCCCACTGTATGACACTAAACATCTATCAACAAATCTATCTGTATGGTTTTAACTTTTCCTATTTCCCATGGAAGTTCATCCATCACACTTTAAGTCAATCACATTTTTATTTATTTACTTAACTATGATATGCTGTAAGTCATTGCTCCCTCGGACATGTAAAGACGTGTTCCTTGGACGCTGAGTTGCTTTATGGTCTTGTTTGTGGAGAAGTAGAGCTTGAATCTAGTCTCCACTTGTTTTTCTCATTTATTTATTCGTTTATGATCCAAAGAAAATATCAATACTTCTAGTGTGTCGTTTTAGTCATAGTTTCAAATAGACAAACATTATTAATCCCAAAAGAAATCATAGAAGAATACATAAGTAGCTCCAAATACTTGAACCTTGAGTGTGTATTATTGATTTATGTATTTGGCACATAAAGCTGAAAACGTATTGCTCCAGGTGAGGCTCGAACTCACAACCTCGGCATTACTCTGCAGGTCACTGTCTTATAAGTACCGCGCGCTGACCGATTGCGCCACTGGAGCTTGCTTTTCCTCTGTTCCCTTCTCTTCCAGGTGGCTTGCATGGATGACGTGTGTGGTCTTCTGCCTTTCCTCAACCCGGAGATCCCAGACCAGTTCTCCAGACTGTGGCTTTCTCTTTTCCTTCACGCCGGGTAAAGTTTTTCACGTTACGACTGATTAACAATAAGTGTTAATATTTTATTTGTACACAACCAGTCCCTCTGTTCTGTTCCACTTTCCACTTATTTAGAGAATATCCCATTTTTTCATGAATTGTGGCTGCAACGTTAATTGTAACTTAACTAAAATCGCAATCTGAATGGGCGCTGATGGGACATAGCAAAGGCTGCAATTTGAAGTTCCCTAATTTCCTCAACAAAATGTCCACTCTTGCCTAAAAACTTCTAACCCCGTTGAAGTTTAGATCTGTACAAACATGTTCTGAAATGTGATTGTTGTCTTAGTTTGTCAGTTTATAGGCGTATTTCAGTCTTTGTGTCAATGTGCCTGGACGTGTTTAAAATGTGAACTTTGAATAGAATCATATTAAAACACAAATATCTGTGTAATCCCTCAGTCGTCCAGGTAAATCAAATAGTGGTCCATAATTGTATGCTAGTTTATGTGGCCTTTTACTTGTTCTTGTGCATCATTTTAAAGCTATTCAGGAAAGGTTCAGGAAAGGTTCATTTCTGTTGTGTCATCGTGACTTATTAGTATCGATATCTGCTCAAATGAGTATCTAGTTTTTCCACATTTTGAAGTGGTTACCCTTGTTTATGTACTAGATTAGACTTGTATTATTTTATACGTCTTCAGGATCCTGCATTGTCTGGTGTCAGTGCTGTTCCAGATGACCATCCTGAGGGACCTGGAGAAGCTCACGGGCTGGCTGCGTATCTCCATCATCTACATCCTCAGCGGGATCACGGGCAACCTGGCCTCAGCCATCTTCTTACCTTACAGAGCAGAGGTATACAGCTAGAATATGTAGGAACAGAAAAAAATAAACGCCTCAGCTTTCACCTGGAACACTGCCCCTGCCATTATTAGGAACATCACTACACTAAGAACCTTCTGCAGATCAGTAAAACTCTGGCAAAACTCTGGCTCCTGGGCAAACAAAACTAGTCACAATGTGCACTTGTACGTTTTATTAAACCTTAACATGTGGGTTTTATTGTCATTGTTTTATGTCATTATTGCTATATTGCTGTACTTTCTACACTGTTTTATTGTGCAATGTGCCCTTCTTTTGTGATTTTTAACATTCTGTATGATGTTTTGGGGCTACTTTGTCTTTACATCAGTCTGCCACTACAGAACAAATGAGCCTTTAAGACTAAATATGAGATTTAGATGAGTTCATGTTCAGGTTCATGTATATGCACTGTCGGATTTTAGTATTAATTGAACAAGCTTGTGGAGCCCATCGCTGAAAAAATATTAGTTCAACATTTGTGGATCATAATTTTGGAAACCTCCCATACAGTTATGTAGCCTGCTGCCCTCCACTGGAAATTAATCATTATAATGACATGTTCAGCATGACCCAGTTGCTGACGATGTTTTCCTTGATGGTGTGTTCTGTCTCTCAGGTGGGCCCTGCGGGGAGTCAGTTCGGGATCCTGGCCTGTCTGTTTGTGGAGCTGTTCCAGAGCTGGCAGATCCTGGAGAGGCCTTGGCGCGCCTTTGCTAAGCTACTGGCCATTTCAGTCTTCTTCTTCTCCTTTGGCCTCCTGCCATGGATCGACAATTTTGCGCACATCTGTGGTTTTGTATCCGGATTCTTCTTATCCTTTGCCTTCCTGCCATACATCAGGTAAAATAAGAAAGGATGTTTAAAGGTATGTTTACAAAGAGATAGTATTTATAGTCTTTTGGGTATGTGCAGCTTTGGCCGCTCAGACATGTACCGCAAGAGGATCCAGATCTGTGTCTTTCTCCTCATCTTCGTGGGCCTGCTGTCTTCCCTGGCTGTTCTCTTCTACGTCTACCCCATCAAGTGTGACTGGTGTGAATATCTCACTTGCATCCCCATCACGGACAAGTTCTGTGAGAAGTACGACCTCAACGCTCACCTGCTCTGAGTCTGACCTATGACCTGTAACCTCAGGATGGGGACGGCAGGTGATGAGAGAATGCAGCTACTGCTCAGACTGTTGTTAGACTGATATTTTACATTTTCACACTTATTATGGTACTATGAAGAATGCATGTATGTGCAATGATTTGTTAAGAGAAAACAGGAGTTGCATGAGAAACTAGAAAATGAATGATGAGTGACTGATCAGTTAGTAGCAGAACTTTTCTACTAGAGATATCGCTTACAAAACACTGCCCTCTAGCGGTGAAAAGGGCATTGAATGCATAAATAATTTAGCATATCATCCTTGGGGCAGGCCTGTTTACAGTATAATGTGCCTTCCTAATTCTATGTATGCACTTAATGTTGTGTTATACCACGTCGCCTACTGGGCGTTAAAGCACATATTTCCTTGGTGGGTATAACCCATGTTCTTTACTGTCTGGTACAAAGTGTAAATAGTTTGAGTTACAAATTCTGTGTGTTTTTGTAATGAAAGCAATACATTCATTATGGTTGCGTTTTAGCCACCTTTTAATAAACACGATTTAACACATTTGCTGCTTCTCTGAGTTTATGGATCACAACAACTTACCCTACTACATATTTGTAATGTCAGAGTTTGGAACCACAGACTCGTGGCTATGGAAGTGGTGGTGTCTCCACCAGAGGGCGCACTGACATCAGCGAAACCTCAAACTGATCCAGGGTGATTTTTATTGGAGGACCATTGGAAACTGCCCCATTCCCGTGTCATCAGAGGAGATTTGAATGCCATTAACTGAAGCAGGGATTTATTACCGCGCACAACCCTTGTTTCTGTGTCGACTTTACGTCCCCATCTCACTCCAGTGCGTGCGCATTCACATAAATAGGCCTGATTGCGGTGACATTCATTAAGTCTTGTCTAGTAATTAAGTAGGCTATAACTAAGAGTGTGCTCATATTAGAAAGAGGCTTGGCTTTGAGAGAAATAAAGCAGATGACACAAATCTACATCCCAATTCCTACTGAATTAACAAATTAAATTGCCTACGTCTATATTCTGTACCAAACTATATGGATTATTGATTAAATACGTGTAATTTGATGTAAATTTAGTTGTATGTAACTGGGGTGTAATGTGGCTCGTCCAGTAGTAGTGCAGTGTATCACTCCGCGCTAAGGCACCTGTGTGTCTTATTAACCAATGAGAGGTCGCGTCTCGTTAGCTTAGCCGTGCAAGCTACCGTCAAATTCTTCATATTTTAATTAATAAATCAGTAATTAAACAGAGATATCCTGAATATAATTATTATCAAGTGCAAAGACGTGAAAAATGCCAAGTATAAGTCGGTTGAAAGATGAGTACAACAGGTGAGAAGAATTAGTTTAGCACTCAAGCTAATAGTGTGTAAATTGTTTTGATTTTTTACTTTAATACTTAAGGGTGACCAGACGTCCCTCTTTCCCCGGGACAGTCCCCGTTTTGTCCTAGCAGGTTTATACAAAATGATTTGCCAGTGATTTGTCCCAGTTTTATTTTTATTTTTTTAAATATCCCAGGTTTAGACCAGTTTGATCTAAACCAGGAGTAAACTAAGATTAAAACAGGACTACAACAAGTCTAAAATAAGACTAAAACAGGACTATCACAATTTTTGACTAATCTGATCTCGAAAATGAAAGAGGAGCATAAATTGACTTTTGTTTTGCCAAAATACAGAAATTCCTGTTTGTGAATGACCATAAAGCACAATCCAGCGACAGAAGTCCCTCAGATTATGACTGACATGCTCTTTTTAAAGTTTTATTTCTACCAACCATCCTAACCCGGGTGTGTCCTGCTTTAGAACTGAAAATCTGGTCACCCTAACTACTGGTTTAGACTTTTTATGGCAATTTGTGGACTGACAAGCCAAGGGCTACTCAAATCAATAGGATTAAAAGTAGAATAAAAAAGGTTCAAATAGGCCAACATGAGGCTTTAAAATATTTTTACTGAATATTTTATCTGAATGTTGAACTATTTGCATGACACTGTGTAATGGACGGTAACCAAAATAACTTTTACCTTTTACTTCAAAATTAATTAGCTGAAGTATATACCTATATAATTGGCTTATTTAGAAGTAAGCCACATCCAAATGGCTTACATCCAAAAGGCTATAAAATATTAGGTCTATAGGTGAAAATTATTTGCCTGGTTGCGCATAAGTAACCTTCCCAAGATAAAAAACAAAAATTTACACAAGTATCAATAATTTAAGTTCAGAATTATGATACTGAAGTATAGACCTATGTATTTGGCTACAGACATAAAATTATGTAACTTATATCTACCCACTTCTCTGCAATACGGACAGTTCACTACCTATTTTTAGCAATGTCAAGAATAGGCTTCTGATAAAAAAATATAGACTGTTTGTATGGTTGGCTGCCCACTAAAGAAGATGAACTAGCCTAACCATACAATATCTTTCCCTTAACAGAAATGACCAGAATGATGCACCATCTTTTCCCTGGACAGCGGCTGATATTGATTGTCAAAACTGTTTGACATTTTGCTCATCAGGTTATTTGAGGCGAGAGACAGAATTTCCCTCCAACTTCTGCGGTGACCTTTTTGTGAAGTTTTGCCGTTTCTGTGTGCAGAAGGACTCAACCCTGAACGCCTGACATTTTATTAGCCTTTGTGACAAGCCAAAACTATGGAACGTTACATCTTTGCCAGGGTTTGGAGCTTTATAGGCCTTGTTACTACATTATCTTTGTTCACGTTGAGTTTAAGCATATAGACAAGGTTAAAGCAACTGCCTGGTATTTTGTAGCTTTCTGGAGTCCAGTGAGTTTATCAGAATTTTAGAACCCAAAAGACATGTAGGACTAAACCTCTGCTAAACTTGGACTATACTGTTGCTTTCCTATACCTGTGCTATGTACCTGTCTCAAACCTACATTTGTCTAAGCCTAAACCTGCAAATTAAACTGCAAAGACTCTCATTTAGGCTA
Source organism: Scartelaos histophorus (assembly GCA_000787155.1). NCBI lineage: Eukaryota > Metazoa > Chordata > Actinopteri > Gobiiformes > Gobiidae > Scartelaos > Scartelaos histophorus. The sequence goes on from KN515593.1 coordinate 13,404, forward strand.
TACCAAATGGTAAAAAACTGCCTTTCAGATTTTGGTATCAGGATAAGTGCAACGGTAAAGTGTGTATTTTCAAAAATGGAGCACTTAGGTCTGTCTAATTTACTGAGCACAAAATCTATATCCAAAAATGTCTCATTCGCCACATTTTTAGGCTTCTTTGTCATAAAAGCTCCTAATGACAGCTAATTGTGACGGACAAATGGTCGCACTGACAGAGAGGAAAATCATAGAGGATTCTGGAAAATCGTCTCCGGCCCTGTCTTATCCCGTCATTATCAGCAGAAGGTGCTCGGGCTAATGAAGGCAGCACCCATCGCCATTAAGACCCCCCTACACTCCTCCCTCCCTTACTTACTCTTCCCATTCCTTACTGGCCCCCCTCCCCCAGAAGGAAATTATCTCTCCTCTCCTTGCTACTCCTACCCTCTCCTCTTCCATACTCGATCTTGTCATGTCTTCTGCTCGTTCATATGGTCCCTTACCTCCACTTCTTCATCATGTGTCTGCCCCACCCCTCCTCGAAACTCTCCATCAGGCGTCCTTTAGAGATGGTAATGTGACATGAAGAGGATGGCATGTACGAGCTATTGATCAGCATCAAACCTGAATGCCCCTCCACACCCTTCCCCCACTGTATTTGTATTTTTGTTCTGACCTAAACTAGTTTAAATACTGCTTGTCTTTAATGTCTAATTGCAACGAAATGGGAATGACCTGCGTTTCATTATACTCTGTATGTGATATTGTGATTTAGTGTCAGAGCGCATCATCATAATATGCATCATTTGTTTTTATTTATAGGCACCTTTCCAAGAACTCAGTGACACCGTATGAAACAACAGACAAATGAATAAACACTCTTAAAATGCAAACATGTCCAGGTGTCATCCCATCAGAGCTCAAAATGAAAATTATTTAAAATGTCTACATTTCTTGATATCAAATCATTTTTATACTTCATTTAATAAGGTGCATGGCTTGTGATTGAAGATCATAGGTAATTCTAATATTTTTAATATTTGCAGATGTACAATCTGATTATTTTTTCAGTTAACAATTTAATTGAAGAAGAGTCTAATTTAGCTTTGTAATATTTGTATATATAATGTGAAACAGCTTAAGAGCATGCAGGCATATTCTGCATGCTCTTAACCTGCAGAATATGCCTGCAGCTTAAGAGCAGGCATATAAGTGGTATTGCTTACTTATAACATTTCCCATCACACTGCTGAGGAAAGCACACATCTATATTTTGACTATACAGATATAAGTTGTTGATGTAAATGCTATATAGATATTTAACAGTACAATGTTGTGTCTGCAGAAGAGGAAAGCTGAGCCTGAAACGGGACCCTGCCAGCTGGCCAGCAGGTGTCCTTTGACAGACCCTCTCCTCATTGTAGCCGCAGCAGCAGCACTCTCTCCTCAGGCTCCATCATAGGCGAAGGAGGCCACTGGGACACAGGTAATGGGGGAGGGGGGAGGAGAGTTAAGTCCCACTATGCACCTGTCTGATCACACCGCCCTACAGCAAAGTCCCTTTAAACCCACATGGCCCCATCCACCACCTGGACTGACAGGGAACAACCTCTTTCACTGCCTGTCAGTCATGTTTAGAGCTTCACTGACGACATACAAGTATATTCTATGACCAGCATTAATGATGCAGTCGTTATTTTTTACTAATAAGGAGCTTAGGAATTTGTAATCCCAGAGGACATAGCCTCAGTTCCCTGGAAATACTGACCCATATCCAAAAACTCTCACACTCATTCCCTTGAGCCTTTGTTGTTTTCGACATTTAGAGGTAATTAGACACTTGTTCAGCTTATTGACCACAGTCGAAATAATGACACAAAACACTAAACAACTAAACAGACTGCGTTTATTGCAGTTGTTATATATTTTTTCCTGTTTTGATCAAATTGAATTTAAACCAAATTTTTTTTAAGCGTCAAATGATGCAGATATTAAAAATACAACTTTTCGGTATTCTTCTCTTGCTTAATTATGGCATAATTGGTAGTAAATTACAACCAAAGTAGTATTATAATTACTCCATTAATTTAATAAAAGGAAGGTGAATCTTTGGCAGCAGGCCGTCTAATCAGATGGTATGTTGCTAATTACTAAGCTTTTCTTCTCTACAATGTTGTGCTTTTATCTCAAGGGTGAGGCCTCTTGAACAAAGCTTATTGACCAAAGATCCTGCATACTCTTTATAATGAAGCTCATACGCAACACTACTGTGGTGTTGCGTCTTGTTATTCTTCAGACATAGTAGAGCTGTGCAGTGGGTTGAAAGGCCATGTAAATAGCACTGTGCTTGTATGGGTAGATCTGCTCGTCCACACTGGGCTGTCAGCTCCAGAGGACAGTCCTGTGCCATGTGTCCTGCAGCCGTCCCGAAGGCACACTCTTGTACTCCACTCACCGGCTCTGTCACTAATTACACACACACACGCACGCACGCACGCACGCACGCACGCACACACACACACACACACACACACACACACACACACACACACACACACACACACACACACACACACA
>KN515593.1:28406-45094 GCA_000787155.1 Scartelaos histophorus
TTTAGTGGAGATATTAATGCACGTACAACGCAACTGTCATTCTGTCTGTTTCACTTATGATGAGTCCTTGCTTTTCCAGATACTTGGACTCACTTGGACTCACCCAATATAATATAATTTTTCATGTTTTCCATTTTATTTGCACTGGCAATTTGTGTGTCTTATCTAGAAACACCAACAAGACCACTCTACTCATGTAACTTTTGTTCACTGGGAGAAATGGCCCTAACTGCACTTTCTCATGTGGTGAGTATAATCAGTCTTCATCAGATGTTCCTCAGGGGCCATAAACCAGACTTGGGGTGTTTCCCGCCACTGACATGGCTCTCTGTGACAATGGAGCATCTCATTTGTGAAAGACCCCCATCATGTCCTCTCTTTTTGCCATTTCCCATAAATAATAGCTTTGTGCCAATCCCCAATAAATGAGGAGTCAGGCTCTTGTGTGAGTCACGCTGGGAGGGGGTGCTCCTTTAGCAAAGCTGGTTGACCTGTCTGTGTCTGGCTCTAATCAGGAGCGCTCCAGAGGCTGTCCTGAAGGTAATAAAACACCATTATGCCCCTCGTCATGCCCAGCGCAGGCCTTTCCCTCACACATAGACACACAGAGCTCCAGAGGGCACAGGGAGGAGGTAATAAACATTAGGGTCGAGCTCAGCTTCTGTGACAGTGCTGCTTGTTCCTCCTTCTTTGAGCAGGTCCGCGTGCTGGGCAGACCCAGCCTCTTGTCCCGCTCACTGAATAGATCCACAGGACTCTGGCTCCGCAGAGATAGTGTTATCTGAACCTCCACGGGGCGGCCATCTTCCCCGTGTACACACGCGCTCAGCAGGCATGCACACATCAGCAGGAGTGCACAATGAATCCTGCGGAGCAGAGCAAACATTATAAGGCTGTACAATGTTCCCACACACTGCTCTGGGTGTTCAACTTGACAGTGAAAGTGACACTGACCATTTGCTCCAACACTGGACCATTTATGACTGTTATGACTGTTAGGAGTATGTAATGTAAAGGGCCTGTAATTGTTTTGTCCCATCTTTGATACTGAACATACAAGCGTTTTGCTCACCACCGCACTCTTTAATAACAATGTTAATGTATGTAATGTGCTTTTTAAAGCTGTAATGTATTTCATTAGAATAACACAAATCGCACAAATTTATCTGCCAAACATCCTCCAATGCAGAAATCCTTTGTTTCTCTCGTTAATACTTTGCTTGTGCTTCATTTTGACCTGTTACAAAAAGGTGGAGTTACTAACTGATGTATAGGGCATGTAGACAGGTGGAATGGCTGTATAAGGCAAATTCTCAATGGAGGCCTTTTCTACCTCCAACTGGTATTGAAATCACTATTGATCTATAGATCAATGAACCACTGACCCATTAACACACACTCATGTATCTTGCCCAGTGACACAACAACAGCATGCTGTGGGATCTGGGTTCAAACCTGTGGTTCTGTAGAATCTGACTATGGAATCTACTATGTTCAGGTTAAGAGTGGGACCACTCTACCAGATCACTTTTGTTCAATTTTAATACACAAAATGGGCTTGAACTGCCCTTTTTTAAAATCTTGCAGCACAAATGTGCATTGAACACCAAAATCACCCTGGAGATAATAATCTTAATCCACTACAACATCCAGCCTGTCCCATCAGGGCTGTAGAATTGTCCACTCACAGAAGTCACACGTCTCCCTGTGTCCCTGCTGTTTGTAGAATCCCAGTTATTCCGCCTTTTCCCGGAGATCTCCACACATGACCTGTTGCCACAGGGAGGGACCAGGATAAGCTGCATTTGTACTCGTTTTCCTCCAACTATTTCAATTAAAAAGAGATTTGATGTGGAAAAGCACATTTTCATAACAAGGCAGGCAAATGCTCAAATCTGGGATAAATTTAGAAACACCTAAGAACATGAATTATGTTAGAAAATTATTAGTCATGCTAATCACAGCACAATGTGAATGGATGTTTGTATTCAGTTAAAATGTATATGCTAGGGCTCCAATCTGTTGCATACCATTACTTATTAAAATGGCTGCTTTGTTATGGTTATTGTTAAGGTTATTATTCAATGGGATAAATGTAATCACTTTGGGGAACTCTGACCTTTTCTCCCTCCATGTAATTTCTGTTGTGATGAATACTAGAACAAATGGACAGCCATGAAATTCCGAGCAGCGTAGGTAACCATGGAAGATATCAGGTACTTTAGCCTTTTCTTGTGTGGATAATTCTTATTTATGATAAACCCCCCATGCACGAAGTACGCACAGACCCTTGTACTTGTGAATTCAATTTAAGATAGCCATTGTAATAGAATTGATGTGGCAAAACAGAAAAAAATATTGCAAATATGTTTTTATTTAATAAGCAAAACACAAATTGCTTTGTGGTGTTTTAAAAATGAGTTCATTGGCCATTTTCTATACAGTTACTATACATTTTTGTCTCTTTTTCCTATGTTGTTGCATTTATTTCAAGTTTGGATTTAGCATGGGCATATATGCATGTGAGAATATGGTACCGATATTGGATAATTATATTCTTGAAGCAGATTTGTGTGCCTCTTAAAATGAGTTTGGAAATGTTTTTATTTATTGAAAACATTAGACATGATTGTGTGTCTTTAATTATTGTCCAGTGGATCTCACATTCCTAATGTGTGAGTGCCCACTGAGGTGTTTGGAGTTACATGACCTTAATCTTTATAGCTGGCCTCTAATTTGTAAACTAGTGCGAGTGTTTAATGTATAAAGTTCACATACTGAGCGTGCCCAGACCTGTCTTGGCTAGTTAACAATAAACCCCATATCCCCATTACACTAAACTAGAGAGCACTTAGCCATTCTCATCTCTCAGGTTTCACAGACAAGTAATGAAAATATGCAGCTATTATTTTAATTGACACCATTTATTGCATCAAGGCATGATTGCATTTTAAACAGCTCAATAAAAAAGTACAAATGAAAATAACATGGAAAGATTATCAAACATCATATGATACAAAAACAAAATCTGGCCTTTTAAAGTCATAACTTCAGATCATCATTTGTTCAGATATATTACATACGCTGAAATGCACATTTGTGACAGAAATTGTGTCTTTGTAATCAACACAGAAACACCAATGTACTGCATATCCTTTTGTGAATATTCTAAACCAACTTTTCTATTCAAAGGAATGATTACTATTGCAAGTATTAACAGATTCATTAAAGAGACAGATACAATTTTGAATAAGAACCTAAATAGACCTGAAAAGCCATTCTAAAACTGCTGCCTATAAAAGTGCATAATGTTACATGATTGACAAGGAGGTTCCATTTCTTTTTGCGTCACCGACAAATGGCATGTTCCTGTCTAACCTCATGCTATATATATATATTTATATATATATATACTTTAAGAATATATATTAAATTGACTATATAACATAAGTCACAATGGACCTGTATCTGACGCAGACTGAGTTTCTTTACATGATATGGCAAAGGACTGTATTTACTGCATGTTAGTATAAAAATTTGGATGCTAATGTAGCAAGTAGTAGTCTTTGTCCGTGCTTTTAAATTCATTGTCTTTAGCCACTACAACAGAATGACAGTAAAGCACCTCCTAGGCTCTTGCAAGAACCAGCTCTGCATCATCTTGTGAAGCATCAAGTCTCATTTCCCAGCACCCAAGAGGAGGTCACGAGGTAATCCATCATATTGAACATTGTATTTGATTTTGTCAGTCCACTGCCATAAAGAGAATAGTTTTTTTCAGATCAGAATCACTCAAGTCATTTAAGTTGCTCTGACGTATATTGTATTATAATTTAAACAGTTTAGGGAAGAAATATTTAAATAAAAAGGGAGTTATATTTTGACTTTTTAAAAATCCAGGCTGCAATTACAATAGAACATACACATTAATATATAATCTACATTGTTTATATTCTATTGTTAACATTGCATGGGTTTATGAGACTCAAATGTTTTTTCTTTTATCACTTGCAGTGTGAAGTAAATATGCTGTGGTTTGCTGCGGATCAGCCTCTTAGTCCCACATAATTGTCCAAAACAGGTCCATGAGATGTCAAAGTTCACAGGTAAGCTTCTACATTTTGCCAGGGCTGCATCTCAGAGAAAAACCCTTCACATAACCCGAAGCTCTGCTCTAGAGTCAGGGGAATGGGCTGTTCTTCCTCCTTGATCTCTTCCCACGGCTGAAGCACCACCCCTTCTGGTCGCTCCGAAAACAGTGCAGGTGCCTCATCGTACTGCTGCAAATGTGGATGCTGATTCTGAAGCAAATGATCTGGTTCCAGCTGCTGCTGGTGGAGGTGGGGCAGATCCACCATGTTATTGTTCCCCATGACACACTCCATAGTGGGAACATCTACATAACCGGTGTAGGACTGATGGTGGTTTAGATGTTGGCCCTGGCCCATCATTTGGTCCCATCTCCCTAAACCCTGCCTGCTCTGAACGGAAAGCTCCAAGTCGCAGCCAAGGGAGCTCAGCGCCGTGTTGATGTCCAAATCCTCAAAGGTGCTACAGTTTCCGCTGAGGACGTCATCGAACACGGAGGTTAGGTCAAAGTCCCCTCGCAGGGCCTGAGTCGCCAGCAGAGGAGACTCGCCCATCCTGGTCACCTTGTTTTTGTTTGGGAGCTGCTTTCTTTTGCTGGTCTGGTACAGGCAGCCGTTCTGAGGGTAGCCCAGTTTGTTTTGTCTGTTGGCGTTGCTGCTGTAGTGGTTCGCAGACATCCTTCGGCGCTTGAAGATGCCGTTGACAAACATGTCGGCATACTGCGGGTCGATTTGCCAGAAGCCTCCTTTTCCTGGTTCATCCTTCTGCCTGGGGACTTTCTTGAAGCACTTGTTGAGGGACAGGTTGTGGCGAATGGAGTTCTGTAGAAAAAGAAAGACAAACATGAGTCTTGGGGATTTGTATTATGCAGGGAAGAATGTGCTGGCTTTGACAAGGAGACAAAAGGAGGGAGGTGTATTGTTTGTATGAGAAAGCAAATGTACCTAATGGGGCTTTCTAGTAACAGGCAGCTCTGAACATTTCAAACATGATCAGCTGTGCTTAGCTGCGTCTCTCTCAGGAGCGCTCATTAACACACCCACACGCACACTCACACACTCATACCCATGTGAGGACGAACGCCCAAATGTGTGTTCCTGACATCCATCACAGATGCTTAGATCTAACCCTAAATCTAACATCTGCATTGTTGGTAGTCAAGATAAGTCACAACCATAGGAAAGGTTATAAAATGAATGCCATGTCCGTGCTCGTGCACAAGGAGCAGCAGCCACACACAGCTGTAGTGGAGTGCCTCCTGCTCCCCTCAGACCCAGCTCACCTCCAGGAACAGGGGATTTCATATCTTGGCACTCATAATAGAAGTACAGCTATGACTTTACATACACAGAAAATAACACAACTGATTGTTTTCACAACTTTGCATAATATATTTCTTCTGTCTACAATTAGTGCCCCACAAATAGCCAAAGGACTGTATTCTATGTACTACTTTGGACTGCATGTCTTGCCTTAATGAAGCTCAGTTGTGTTTTTTTTTACTCACGACTTAATTTCATTTGCACCAATGAATAACACCAACAAGGCATCAGCCCGTAAACAAACTGTGTACCATCACGTTCTCAAATGCCTCTTGAGCGAATGCATTGACACACAGACGTGGCTCACATTTACAAACCCAGTAACCGTAAACGCGCGAGTGCTGGTGACACCGGAGTCTTCCCCTCACCTCACCATTCTTATTTCTCATCAATAATAAAGACCAAAATGAGCAGTGTGAGGGAAAAGTGTTTGTTACCTGCCAGCTGGGTTCTGCGTGGCGGTAGTAGCAGAAGTTATCAGTGATCCAGTTGTAGATGGTGGACAGGGTCACTTTGGGCTGCTTACTGGCCTGCATGGCCATGCAGATCAGGGATGCGTATGAGTAAGGAGGCTTGACTTTGTGGTTGGTCTTGTAGTCCACTTCCACCTGTGGGTTGTCTTGAGGAGGAAAGCCGTTCCGTGCGCAACTGGTGAACCGGTGCGTCATGGAGGAGTCTGACCCAGACGTCACGGGACTGCCCAGGTACAGGGGCATCCCTGTGGCAGCTGTGTCTCCTGCGGGAGGGCTGGACGGTGAGTCGGAGCCGCCTTTAGGAAAACCAAAACGCTTCAGATGCTGCTGTTGGATGAACGGCCCGCATGTATTAGTCCGCTCCGGATCTGCGCTCAGGATGGAGAAATTCTGGAGCCAGTGAAGACTAGTGAGGCTGTCGTCCTGGGGCGCACACTCTGGACCGCTCATCGTTTGATCCAACCATTTTTCCGCAAACTTACTGGCAATTTCTGGGCTTGTGAGAACCGGCATTTTGTCCTTTTACGCCAAATGAATTCTCACTCCGGCATTTAAAGTTTATTCTGAAGAACAAAAGTAATTCACTGTTAGACAGCGATTTATGCGCCCGGCTTAATTTTCTATGAATCAGGAGAATATTTGTGCATTATCTATTGTGCAAATGGACCTACCTATCCCTGCCGCTCTGTGCGTAAGATGCTCTCAGTCCGTGTGCACCTGTTGCAGCAGTCTCTCCTCTGTCTCTCTCAAAGGACTCGGTCTCTGCGCAACAAGTGCCTCGGGGGGAGGGCAATGAACACCCAGCAGCTGCAGCTCGAGGAAAAAATCGTAAAGATTCAGATTAGTTTTACGTCCTCTGCACTTCGTACCTTAAGTCCAACTGGTGATGCTTTATAACGCTGGTCAGAACGTGACTATGCCTAGAGGTTGTAGGACAAGTGTTTCATAAAGCTGTAGAGACTGCCCACCGTCCTTTTAACCACGCGAGGACGCGTCTGATTGGCTCTCAATCTGCCCCTCTACTCGTGCGTAAAAAGCTGGAAGTAATTCTTGTGTATCCTCCTCTTCGTCTTGCCTTTAATGTGCGCCTTTGTCCCGGAAACGTGCTGAAACGTGAGTCCGGTGCGGCGCGCGTCACGGACCCCCTGCTGGCGCTGAAAAAGACGCGCCACAGGTCCCGCTTTGCAGAAGAGAAGAAAGAAAAAAGTGTCCTTCCTTCACTGATAAGCCCCTATTTACCACTCCCATTTTCACTGTTGTAGTTGTTTATGTGTAAGAAATGTGTATTGTCCTTTTTTCAGATCAGTTTACCCGATACGCACACGTTGTTTGGACAAGTTAATCCTGTAGTATTTAGGTTGAACTATTAACGACCCTATTGAGCTAGAAGTTGCCTTGAATAATATAGGATTCCGATTTCTAAATGTTTAAATATCGATTGAAATCATCTCGTCTCTACTAAGTTATAAAGGTGTCTAAAGTTGGCATCGCACTGCCTCACTGTCCCTGCAGTGATGTTGCCCTGTTCGGTGGTTTGTGAAACTACTGGGAACGATTCTGTTGACTATATTCATTAGAAAATGCTGCCCCCATGTGGATTTAATCCATACTGCATACTATAACTCTGTTTCTTTGAAATATGTGTGCATTCATATTCCATATTTTCTGATTTGATTTGGCAACTGTTATTTTATCAATGTGCTTCCTAGACAGCAGTTTGCATAAACACAAAAGTGGAGTGTATTCACTGTAAAATTTGTGACAGATTGCGTCCGTAATTTTGAACAATGTTTCTTAACAATGAAAACCATACAACCAGTCACAAGGCCTTACTTTAATGTGTTGCATAGTGATCTATAATAAAACACTTACAGCGCTACACATGGTTTGTTTGTTCAGTCATATTTACCTATAATCATTGACCTGTACATTTTTCAGAAGTAACCAGTAACCACTTTTCATTTTCACTGTATTTTGTTTTTTCAGAATGGTGAGGGTGACCTGTGCATGCCCATCTCGTAAAGTTTGGTTCTTTAGATGAATATGTAGCAGGCAGCTGTGGTGTGACTGATGCAGGAGACTTCATGTGAAAATGTCTTAAGGTTTGTTCAGGTTTGTGACAAAGGGCCTGCTGCTGCTGAGGAGGGCAAATGTTTAAACAGCTGCTGGTATTGTCGCCAGCCTCCCACTATCCTTAACTAACAGTGGCAGTGCATACAATAGACCTCAAGTATCGGAAAGGACCTGTGGCATAGTACCTCTAAAGAGCAATTTTGTGTTAATTAAGATACTGTAAATTTGACAAACAAAATAGTTTTAAACTTGAAGAAAAGCATCTTGGCTTCCTTATGAATTGCGCATACAGTATTACGACCTATTTTAATTCGACCTAGTGGGACAACAGTAAGCTGTGTTGATCACAAAATAAAGATGCATACGATGATGCAAACATGGAGACACACATGGAGTCTTTCCCAAATCACACAGTGTGATCTGCTAGTACAAGTAGCCGAGGGGCTGAAGAGCTCTTTTGGCATTACTGAAATAATGGGTGTATTAAAGAGGCAAAATGAGAATGGTTTTCACAGACTATGGAGGCTACTGAAAATGCACCTTGTTTTAGGTTTAGTTTATTAGTTTATCACTAGCTTTGTACTCAAATGGGCTCAGTCTCATTCACTATACCATGAGACGATACCTGACTGCTGGAGAAGAGGCTCCATCTCCTCCAGAATGGCACATCTACATTTCCTGTTCTGCTAAGATCACTTAAAAAATACTAAATACCAACATTTTGAAATGTATTTTGATTCTGAGCGTTGTTTGTTGCACAGCCTATGATGTACTTATCACTGATTCGAGAAGGAACATTTGCACATGCATTCATCTAAAGAGCAGTGGTTCAATGTTAAGGTTCACTTTATCACTTTATGGGAAATGTGTCCTCTGCATTTAGTGCCCCTCTGGCATCTCTTCAGGAGCACTGAGCACTACAGTGAAGTGCTTAGGGGCCCATCTCTGTGATCTTGTTGCAAGTCTTAGTCAAAACTACCTTAGCTGGAGGATTTTCCCATGGTGCATGTTTTGGGGAAGTGGGAGCGTCTGGAGGAAACCCATCCAGGGGAGAAACATGCAAAATCCACACAGAGAGGCCCAAGTGACCCATGGATCCAACGTGGAATCTTCTGCAACTCTGTGGCAAGTGGCAACTCTGCCACTCTGACACCACGCACAGTGAAACACCACAACATGTATTCCTTTCATTTAAATAAGAATAATCCACCACAAATTGAAAGTACAGTTGGTATATTGAATTTTGTATTGTTGGGTACATAGTTAGTTCCCAACACTGCTGCGTTAGCCCAGTATTGGAGGAGGTACCAGATTTTTTCCAGATTTTCCAGAAACACAACTCATGCTTGATGTGCTTGTGTCCCTGTGTGATTTCTTCTGGAGACCTGAGACCTGAGATACAGTTTTACATTTTTAACTGTCTTTTTGTATCTTAACAGTTGTAATTTTCATTGCATCAAGGGGCACACTTTTATTCACGAACAGTCTATCAGTATTAGGTAGATCAGTTGTTGATCAGTTTCTTTTTTGAACACGAACACGCTATTATTTTTGCAATGTGTGCTTTTCTCCAGCAGATGTCTCTCTTTGCACGGTTTATTCCACTATTTCTCCTTCACATCCAGAAACGTGCCATTGATAAAATTATGTTTACACTGTACAGTTACCCACAATCCACCGCTGTGTTTATATCAGGATGCCAGGATGCTGTTCTGCCTGAGCGTCTTTGCCTGAGTAACAACGACATGATGCACGGAGCAGGGTCCTTAGTGAAAATCTGCACTAAGCCTAATAGTAATGAGTGTGTTGAATTGTTATGCCGATATTTAAAAACGAATTAAGCGTGTTATAGATGTGAGACAAAAAATGGTGATTAATTACTGCTACAAGCTATTACTAAAGCAAAGCTGAACAAAAGAAGCTGAAGATTGTCGTCTTAATAGCGCAGAGCACTGGCACAGCAAGAGCACATTTCTCTCCGCTTCAGTTTGCTCTACTGCGCTAGTGACCGGACATATATTTTAACTAAATATATATTTAAAACAGAAGACCTGACGCTTATGGACGTAGCCCTGTCCCTGATTTAACTCTGAGCGATATAATTGGCGATGCTGGATTTGTTTACCATATTTGGCAACAGAGTGACACAGCGCGCATGGGAATTGGTGGAGAGCTGCGTCATTCACAAAAGTCTGCCCCCCGCTTCTACAAACAAAGCGAGCGCGCATGGGACTTGTAGTCCAAAACAAACCCTCTTTGAGACACACCGACTACAAAGATTTGGTTTTGCCGGATGTTAACTCCTTAAATGAACTAACATTACAAAATGCACTTAGACAAGTCGCAGTGTTTGTTCACACGGATGTTTAGAGGGTGAATAAGAGTACTTGAGGTGACTAAAGCTTCTCCAAGTGGAGACCCCTGGCTCTCGGCACACAAGTCCCACCACCGCGGCCTCTGATTGGACGGATTCTTGCGTCAATCAGCGTCTGCTCTTCCACTACCGCTCCTACAGTAAATATTTGTGTTTGCTCGACCGGCTGTAATGGTGGACGACTGAGCAGCGAAAAGGAATACAACTAGAGAGAAGAAAAGAGGAAAAGGGGTCGAAAGTCTGCTTGAGAGCCAGCCGCCGCCTGTAGGACAAGGAGAGCGTCGAAAATGGATGAACTTAAACATCAAGTCATGATTAACCAGTTTGTCCTGACGGCGGGTTGTGCGGCAGACCAGGCGAAGCAGCTTTTGCAAGCGGCACATTGGCAGTTTGAGGTAAAAGAAAAGCCCGAGCGGCCGGACTGTGGATCCTCATGCTAATGTTAGCCGCACTGCTATTGTTTATATTCTGGAGGTTGCAAGCTCTGACCAAAGCTACTTATCCACCTCATGGGTTTAGATGGTTTACGACACAATAGTGCTTTAATAATAGTTCTACATGTTCATTGAAGTTGCCCCGCGGACTCTCACTTTTACGCAGACCCTGAACGTATTTCACATCGCTTTTGATCATGTCCATCATTTTACAAAGGACACATGACGCCACGGCACCTATAGCGCACCCAATTAGATTTACTCTAGACTAAATACTATAATCCGAGACATGACAGCAGTGTACAGGCGAGGCCAACGCGTGCTATTACGCAATGGAGATGACCGCCGCTTTATCCACTCGCTTATTACAAAAGACGAGTTTGCCTTATTGTTCCGTCTGTTGCCATCTAGATATTAGCGTTATTCTCAATCTATTGCATTACCCTTTTAATGCCCCTGACACCCTATAAAATGTATGGTTAATAACACAAAGAGTGCTAGCTTTTAGCTTCATATTAATAGCCCAATGTGAAATAAACTATCGTTTTCTTTCTTCTTCTTTCATTCTAGACTGCCCTCAGTACCTTTTTTCAAGAAACAAATATTCCATATGGCCATCATCAAATGGTGAGTGCAATGAATCGAAGTGCAGATCATTTACATTGAGGGTTTGTTTTGTTTATTACATTATGTCCATACTATGGGCTTACATAATGTTTACGCACTAGTTATTTGTGTATTATGATACAAGACAACGTGTAAAATGTTTATTAAAGGCATTAGATTTGATGTTGTACTAACAATAACAAAGCACATGTCGGCCATGTTGTGTGCTTCCAGAAATAAACACAGGGGCAGGCATGTAGCTGCAGCCTCTTTGAAAACAGAGCGTGAGTGTGGAGTGGTGTGCGCTGCAAGAACAAGAAATATTCTACACACCATCAAAAACTCATCTAATGCCATATTTGCACTAAAATAACAGTTGAGACATGCACACTGTGTTTCAATGCTTTAAAGAATAATATTCATTTAAGGAAGTGGACAGCTGCCCCTCATAAATTCACCCTTGTAGCAGTCGCATTTGTGCCTTGCATTCTCCTCATCTCCTCACATGTTGGAGATGGACAAGCTGTAAAAGCTTTAGGATATTCCCCACATGGATACATGAGCACAGCTACGGCTTTAACATTACGAAACACAGTCAGTGTTTGTATCAGCAGCACACAAGCCTTTGTCTGCAGCTGTATATGCACGCAGCACTGCACAGCTGCCCTCTGCTAAAGCCTGACAAGGATGTATGCAGCTTTGACCAAATCACTTTTCCAGCCTTCCTCCTTAAGTCTCAGAGTGTGTGTTTCATTTTCGCTATCAAAGTCAAACATGAAACAGTGCTTTTCAGAATATAATGTTTATTACAATTTTAGTACATAGTGCGTGTGTGTTTTCTACCATCATAATGAGAATATTGTCGAGCAATCTGCAGCGCCTTTGATAAAAAATGAATGTCATAGTCCAGAGGTTCCTTGTCTTTAGATCAGGAAACACTTTAATTCATTTCACTTTACTTTAGGAAACAAATAATTACATTAGAAGAAAGCACAAAGTCAACATGGCATAATTAAAGTCTCTATCTTTTATCAGTTACGTCGCTGAAAGTTTATCTGCACATTTTGTCACTGCTAGTCACAATAAAAGAGCATTATGTCTACCATTCTAATCCTCTGTCATCGCTTCTTTCTCTCCTCTGGAAACAAAATGAGCACCCTCTTTGTTGCTGTATTTTAATTGTTTATTACACAGCTCAGTTTGTGTTGTAGAATGCTTCTTTGATTGTTTGCCCGCCCTCAGCCCTAATGGCCCCAGCTCTACCCACAGACGTGTAGCACTCGGCAACACAGCAGGTTAGGACATCATGTACATGTAGGTCACTTGGTTTATGGACTGTGTGAGCAGTGAGCTGCTTTATGCTATTGTTACAGTGGAGGCCCAGTACACAACGAGAATGAGGCTGGATGTGGTATAGTTGTTGCAATTTGCCAGATTCAGAATCCATCGTGCAAACAAAATGCACCATGAGAAATTATAACTGATGTAGGGCTCACACTAATGGTTATTTTAATATTTGATTCATTCATATACCGCCTTTTGTTTTGATTAATTTGTTTAGAGGTAAAGGCCTGTGAACGACATTTATTTTCACCCAGATAAAGCCAAACTAATGCCCTTGAGGACGTCTTGAATAAGCATTTTGTCAAGTAAACAAGTTTTCATCCAAAACACAAAATTATTATTTTCAGTATTTTTTTTTCTTTACCTGTGCCCTAAAACCTCATAGCACATGACATGTTTTGGAGTCAGTGTAGACTCCAGATCACAATTTGATTATTAAATTGGTTGAAAATGATCTCAGTAATTGCTTACTGATTTTAATAATTGCTGGTGCTAACTTTTCAATGTAAACTGTTCTTAGTGCATAACATGTACAGTATATTGATAAAACTTTTATTAAGAAAACCTGCTTAACCAATTCAGATGTGTGTAATTCTGAAAATGGTAAGGATTAATGTTAATCTCTCATATTGCTCTGGTCTATTAGATGGGGTGTGGATAAATGAAGTAAAGCAGCCTTTGTTCACATTAAACTGTATGTTGTCATATGTATCTCTACTGCCGGATGTGAACTCTTTATGAGCAGCTTGTTTATTTATCTCTGCGCTTCCAGCCATGGCCATCAAAGCCCATATCATTTTGCTTTATGATGCAGGCTCTAAACGTCTGTCCAGCGCTCTCCCCCTCCCTGCTTTCACACACACCCTGCTCATACAAACACGGTAACCACAAACGCATTCCGACAGGATGCTGCGCTCACGCGTCCCAAAATGGACCCTTTCACTGCACAGGCCTAGGAGCGAAGAACTGCCATCTCTGTCCTCTTAATTCCCTCTAGTCCTCTTCGATATACCATGCACACTATGTCCCAGAATTATGCTAAACCATTTATGTTTTGTCTTGGAAGTTTACTTCATCAAATTCTATGTCTTTTATCAGCTTGTTTTGTTTTTCCACCAGAAAAAGTACAATTCATCATCACCGTCCGGGAATGCTAGATGCTGTTGTCTGTCCGCCTGAAGCTTAATCTCTTATCAAAAATTAAACACATTCTACTTCATTCATATGTAAGCTTGCCCTGCCAGTAAAGAAACTCAATATCTAGGCTGTGTCATCATGTGATTCATACCACAAACAGTAACATGTTTGTAAATTGCTTACTGCAGTTGGACTACATCTTAAAACGTAAGGAAATATTTCTTTAGAATTTTGTTGTATCAAATTCCCCACTTTGATTTGATAAACCAAGGGGTAACACAACATTTAACAAATTAGGCAAAAAAATCAAAGGACATGATTGTGATTCAGCAGTTGCACTTTGTCATTTTGGATTTGATCTGTAAATGCTTCTTTTGAAAATTATTCACACTGACGTGTGTGTACAGCTGTGATTTTCCTTTGCTAATAGACATACCAGAAAGTTAAATTAAACACAACAATACTGGATTTATAGTCCCCAGGCTAGGCCAGACAATATATTTGTGATATATTTTGTGGACCTAAATTGGGTTATGTAACTTTTTAGCTCATAGAAATGTCCACGCTGTCAGTACAACTGTCTCTGAATCAGCTGGATGGAACATGGCTGTGTGTATTATGTTTAAACACAAAAATGTCAGTGTTTCCATGATTCCTCCATGTGGTACACGACGTGCCACAATAAAATGAATGAATCCTCATGTGACCACACACACCAGGAAGTAGCTCAGCTGGATGACTTCCACCGCTGTCTGGGAACATGTGACACTCCCACCCTTCCCCCTCCCTTCTCCACGTCCCTCTCATCATCTGACTAAGCTGTACAATCCAACGGCCATGCGGCTGCTTTATGCGTGTCATTTTTGCCGGTAGTTAAGTCTTCATGCGGCAAAACTGCAATCCCTTTGTAAGTCAGGCTACCAAAAATAAACTCTTCTAGAAAAATGTACTTAGAGTCATTTTTAAGAACTTTCATAGTTTCCTACAGGGACCAGTGGAGTCGGCCTGTACAAACTGATCTCAGGTTTTGAAGTTGCTAGGAGGTGTTGCGGTGATAAAAGTGGGCGTGAGGTTGTTAACGTTTCTGGTAACTACAAACAGTCAACTTGGGCGTCCAGGCGGGGTCTAAACTCAGTCTTTTCTCTTAAGCTTGTAACAGATTTTGTGCATGGAGGGCCCTGTGTAGAAGAGCAAGAGGTATAATTAGCCTCATAAATCATCATATGCTGGGTCTTTTATCATGAAGAGAAAAGGAAGATTGTAAAACTATATGCTTATTTCAGTGAAGATGTGAGACAGGATGTATGGCTAAATTGAGGTAATAGCAGGGCAATGGCAAGTATTTGGATAGAAGGTACAATAACAGCGCTAACAGAGTGTCTTTGTGAGTCTGCTACAACAGAAACAAGGTGTTCTCTATGCCGTGGTAGGAATGACTTCCATGAGTTCATTTAGTCCAGACCCAGCTCAAATCCACTCGCGTTTGTCCCATTGTTCAGCTGTTCTGCTGTGTGTTGTAATCCGGCTGCACCGAGTCAAGATAGTGTTCATCCACTGGAACTTTGCACCCAGTCTGTCTTTAGAGTTGACCAATCCAAAAGTTTGTTTTAATTTAATATTTTTCACAATAAAAATGGAGATAAAACAGACGTTTTGGGCTGAAGAACCAAAGTGGGCTCAGTTGTTGCAACATCATGCTACAATCTTCATCTATTTGTCAGAAGCATTTGATCAAAAATGCATCCAAAATCAATTATGTGTGTGAAGCATTTGAAAAACAAGCATTTATATCTTATATTCTTAAAAATCCAAACTTGCTTTAGAATAAGGCAATTACATGTTTTGTTTTAAATACAGCCAAAGACCATTAAGGGCATTGTTGTCTTTCCAAATTTAAAACTTTTGAGTCTAGAGCAGCTTGTCCATTTTCATAGCTTGAGGGTGGCATATTTGATAGCTTAAGTAGACATTGAAGCTCTTTTCCTCAGACCATACAAATAGCAAGTGCTATTTAAATTGGGCCTTAGCAGTGAGATGCATGCTTAACAATTACTTGGAAAGATTTATTCAAATAGAATGCTTTCACTTGTCAAGACATTTTCAAGTGTTGGAACCCAATGAACAATAAAACTTTGACAGTGTAATGTAGACTAGAAAGGTGGAACAGTTGAGCAATAAAAGCAGTAAGTGACAGTCATGCAGAGCACCTTTTTACATCTGAAGAAAGTTGGCCTGTGCACTGCCTGTTCCAGCATGTTGCCCTGCGTGTTTCCAGGCCTGAACCTTCCCAGAACTTTAACCACACTGTAAGGCGTGTAGTCATATACACAACTTTGGCTTTGGAGACTCAGGAGGTATCCATGTGGGATCACAGCAGGGACCAGATGTGTTCAAGAGCAGACCTTAGCATTTGAGTCTCACACAGAGTCCACCCAGACACACAGTTATAGGCCTGCGACTGGGAGCACGTATAGGGCACATGAGAATCTTGTTGCATAAAGGTTTGGTGGGGGTATTGTCTGAGTGCTGGCCTGTTTTCACAGAGCTGGTCAGCTGACGGCTCTGTGCCGGACCTCTGCTATTCCTGTGCTGTCACCTTCCTCAGCCTCTTTTTTTTACTGCCTTTTACACAAGTGGACCCTGACCCACGCATTCTCTGCTCCGCTTTTATGTGCGCAGTACAGTTAACCTACGGAATAACTGACTAAAAATATCTGTGTTGTAAAACTAGTATAATCTAGTACTAGAACACTATAGTTGCAACTTTTCAGATTGACTCAATTTATTTTGGGACATTTTTAGCATTTTCTTTATGTTGTAAGAATATATATATATA
>JACN01107267.1:0-12588 GCA_000787155.1 Scartelaos histophorus
CACACACACGCACTGCTCGGAGATGCAGCTACAACTGTGCACACTGAAGACTGAACCTGATCACTGCGCTCTCCTGGGAATGTGCTGATGTGCCAGAAAGGCTCAAGTTCACAAGCAACAAAACCCAAGGACGCAAGCCACCTGCTGCTGCTCAAAGACAACAACAGGCTGAACTGGCACGACGCGCTGCTCCTTCTGAGAACCAGAGCTGACCACATCACCTAGGTTAACATTGATCCAGCGCTGCACCCAGACAAAGCAACCTCCACAGGACATCTATAATTGATGGGATTCATAATCACAAGTTTTTCTTTCTTTTTTTTTTATTAAAGGTGCTATATTACACAGAATCGACTCTCATGAGGTTTAAGCCATGCTTTAATGTCGTTATATCTGGAGTTGCGCTTTGTTTCATTCTCACTTTATTATTTATCTGGCTATATCTTCACAGCTCAAAATGCCTTGTAATGTCATGTCATGTAGTGGTAATTTTTAAGATAACAGCTACATTTTACTTTTTTTTTTTAGTAGAGATTGGGAGTTCCAGGGCTGAAATCATCCAAATTATTCTAGTGAAGGTTTAATATTTCATGTGACGTCACAAGGTGGAGTGTTTTCTGTTTGAGAGAAGAACTCTAAAGTCTAAATATGCATTAAGTAAAACCTGTGTGAATGAAACAAAACACAACTCCAGGTATGGCTGTGATGAGGAAACAACAATATAAGACTGATCTGAAAATAGAGTAATGGGCCCTTTAAATGTCCATTGCTGGTCTCCGAGGAGCAGCCATCTGTGTTGTAGGAAATGTCAAATGGGGGTGTTGTCGGATTCATTTATCTCACCGGCGTGACAGCTCCGTTTTTATGTCAAGGAAATTTGTTTTTTATTTCATTCAATCACTTTCTAATCAAATGTAGATTTCATGGAAGAAATTAACCCTTTTGTCAATGCCAAAGAAATGCATACAGTCACAATGAACAAAAGAGTCCATTGAGTTCAATATTAGCTTTATGAATGCTGGTTTGATTACACTGTTATCCATGCATAATTCATCAATGTCATGTATAATTCTCATATGATATGCGTGATTAAAAACTGTAGCCTCTGTGAGATTCCAGCAAGACAAGGAGCGCTTAATTGACTATTTTTTTATTGTTGCTTTTTCCCCCCATAATCCTATATAGGCAGCATGTCGGAAATATTTACTCTATAAATAGCACTGAAAACACTGAAAAGATAAGATCATGGGTTTGTTTACATGTTACGAGAGTTTATTGGGATTAAATAGACAATAAAGGCTGACCGAGCTATGTTATTATATACAATTAAATTTTTTTTTCTGGTGGGCTCTGCCTCATGCACAATATCATATTAATTGATTAATTTATTTAATCCAATTGCAAAAATATGACTTGAAAAACATGCATTCTTATTGGGAATGAGGTTTCCTTTTTATTTTTTTTTAATCTTCATTTATCTTTTATTTAACCAGGAAAGTCCGACTGAGATTCCAAGATCTCTTTTTCAAGTAAGTCATGACCAAGAGTCATCAGTAACACTACCCACAGATAACATTTCACCACAGTGACAGGTTCATGATGTTACTTGAATGTTTACTTGGTTTGCACTTTTCTTTTTTCTTGTCGATTACACATTTTCTCTTCTTTTTTTTAAATGTTTTTAAATGTTTGCACTGACATGGGAGAGGACAGCAATTTCATCTGTGCTATTTATCTTGTTTGTATATGCACATGTGACAATAAAGAGAAATTGAATGAATTGAATGATTGCTCTCCCCTCCACAGATCTGATCTTTAAGTTGGCCTGGTGGAGTCACTTGCTTCTCTCCATGGAGATTTAATACTATAGTTAAGTTTAATACACAGATTAGTCAAGGAAGCAGTAACATTTTCAAGCCCTTTCATGGCCTCTAAAAGTTGCTTTGGCACCTTAAGATTTGCAGAGTATGTTTTGTGGTTAGCCATTCTCAACAAATATTGCACAATGAACTAACTTTAACATGACTAACATTACTTTAAGCTTACAGTTCATGATGAAATCTTGAACATCTTTATTCAGTCTTTCTCCTCTGATGCAAGTGACAGTGAGGAGTGTATATCTGAGCTGATCTGTTGCTGCTGTAGTCTCACTTTTCTATACAAGTGAATGGGAGCAGGAAGTTGCACCTGCCCTTTTGTTGTGCTCCCGGAGGGGGATCTTTGTGTCTGTCCTGAGGCTCTTCACTGTACAGTCACACAATCCAGTTTCTCATCTGAGCGGTCACTGATCATCTCCAAAGAAAGCGTTTACCCCCTGCTCACCCTTACACTTATAAATATGTAAGACAAAATAAACTGACATGATGGGCCGTCAGAAAAGCTCTTTCACGAATTATGCTCAGCTATATTTAGTTCTATTCTGTGACAAAACCCTCTTCAAATACAAAAGAGACAGACTGGGCACTCTGCCAGTCTATTACCCTTTTCATAAAGCCATCTACTGAAAATACTAAAGAAATCAATTAAACTGAATTAGATACAGTACGAGTTATTTAAAGACATGTGAATGCACCCAGTGAGAAGGGCGGACTTCTGTGTGTGTCACCCATGTGTTGCACATGACAAATGAGAATAGGGTAAATCTACTATAGGCAGCTGAATCCCTTTGTGGACCCCATGTAGGAGTACAATAAAACAGCACAATGTTACAATGAATCTAACTGAATTGTTTTTGTGTGTCTAGGACAGATCCATGGTGGGAAAGGTTTCAAAGGTACATCTTTGATTTTGAAATTTAGACATTTTGACCGCCATTTAAAAGTAATTTTCAATCTGATAGAAGTGATCTGAAAGCATTATACTGAGCCTGAAGGAAGAGGAACTAGATTAGTCCTGTCCTACATGAGGAGCTGTACCAGAAACTTTTAACAGAAAAGGTGGTTTACGCAATTTACCTTCTGTTTAGTCTCTTCAAACCTTGGTTAAACCACAAAGTCATGGCCTGCCATATACTAATCAGGTATAACTTATGAGATATGAGGGAGAGGCTGGCAGAGAATAATGGTCTCAATAAACATCAGGTCAGAGTCATTTCCAGGTATAACTCCTCCTCTAGGGCAGGACTAATCTTCTGGGGAAAATAAACCTCCTTAAACTAGTGCCTTCAGGTAGAGAATGTCTTACACTTGGCACTTATGTTAAAAACACTGGCCAGGTCACTGCTTCTGACACATTTTCAGCTGATGTTGATGTTGCCATTGTCTCCCAGTAATTTAACGTATACATAATGGTATATCATGGTCGCAAATCCACAGGAATAATAAAGACACAGCATTATGTTAAGAATGGAGTTGGAATGCACACAGGAGTCAGGTTTGCTAATTACACAGAGTTATATATGATAATGAGAGAACATATCTTATTCATTTATAAGGCCAAAAGGGTTAGAGGATTAAGGTAAGGCTCGGGTTGGGGGTTAGAGTTGATGACAGAGTAAAAAAAAACTTTATTAAGATAGGAACTAACAACAAGAGCATTTACTAGGACACATTCACCTTACCTTTATTGTGAATATTTGGGCCCTGTCCTAAGAGACTTGCTAGTAGCAGAATAAAGAAGGCATCTGTGCTCCTCCAGGTCAGTCATGCCCAGTTTGGGAAGACTGGAATTTGAGATCCAAGGATAAACATCAGCTCCCCAGAGAGGCCTGTTCCTCATGTTTGAATACTGTGGAAAAGAAAATGAATCCTTCACAAGCAAAACAGTAAGGAAGAGGTGTTCAGAGTTCACTCTTAACATACATGTGTTTTGTGGTTTAACGTGCATTGACAAATTTAGTGGACAAGGTACAAACTGAACTGAACGTGACCAAATGTTTCTACTTTTATTTTGCAGAAAATAAGATACATCCACATCCCCCAAATGGTTGAGAAAAAATAAATAATTCAGAACCATATAGTAATCGAAACAAAACCAAGAGGAACAGTTACTTCTCAGTTTCATTCAAGTAACGATAATGTTCTGACAAATACACGTTTTCTCATATTCAAAACCTTAGGGATGATTTTGTGCTGGCCCTTCTCTCCATGGTGACAGTTCACCGTTACAAACAGCACATTTTCATTTCATTGTTTTTGTTTTTGGAAAACTGTTATGCAAAATTTTTACACCCGACATTTTCCAAGAATTGCGAGCACAGACTTGTGGGTGATGATAGGTGATTTCTTTCTGAGCACTCACGCCTCAAATGAAGAAAAAAAAACGTACATAAAAAGTTACTTTCTAGGTTTTCATATAAAACATATTTTAGCCTTGAGCAGCATTATATAGTATTGAAAACTCAAGCTGTGTGTGTTTCCTAGGTTGAGTGACTTACATACTTTGATATGAATTGTTATTATTGTGTTTCCAGACGTACGCCTGTGATTGGAGTGCCGTGAGTGTTATGAGAGCAGATGCCATTCATCCAAATCACTCAGCTGCTGTTAGTTAGTGCCCTATTGTTGAAAAGTTTCCTCTCAGGGAAATGACAAATAACAAATATGATGTGGTTTATTTGGAACACTTTTAAATGGGTAATCATTTGCTTAAAAAAAGAACCATAAAAATACTAAAATGTTGTTTATCTGCAGTAGTAAAAGTCAGTCTATTTGTGAAAAGAGATTTAACTTCCAATATACAAACTGCTGAAAAAAGGTCAATATTTAGAGCGTTGAGCTAGTTACCAGGATCAAGAATACAAACTTTTTGATGCATGATTCTGGTCACCGCTGTGTCACTATTGAATCTCTGAGTTTAGATAGGTGTGATTGGCAGGTGGATTAGCCCATCAGGGACACATATGGTCTGTCAGGATCATAAGTATTGGTATTGACATAGACCTAATAAACAAATAAGACCTTAGGTGCTGGTTTTCAACAAAGTTCAAAGCATGACAGTGGATAATGGATGTCTAAATAATGAGTTTTTATTTGGTATGGACTGGTTGGTATTGTGTTTCATTATTTTATACAACAACACAAGGGCTATTGAAAATGAATGTATTCAATTATCTTTAGTTTGGAACACTGGTCATTCATATTCACGTCTCTTCTCTCTTTTCACTGGTTTTAAGTGGCTGCAAACATTGTAGTCCCTGACAAACCGAACATGTCATTTCTTTCATAAGATATTTATACAGTGTAGTTATTTGGATTTCCCTTGTGCACACTGCACAATATCAGTGCGCATCCTCAGAGCAGGTGGGAGTCAGTTTGACAGTGCAGTTAGAGAAGGGGCCTGTAGAGAATGGGATTCTAATGAGGTGCATTGTGGGAATGTAGAGCAAACAAAAGGATGAAAGCTTTTCCTGTAAGACCTGTGACTGGTGCCATGTTCGAAGCATCTGGATTGTGCTGCTCCAGTCATTCAGCAGTCATTTTAATCCACTGGAACACAACACAAGAGGAGCTGCACCACCAACTCTCCAAATGCCCATACTGGCCAAATAAGTGTGATGGATAATGAGACGGCCAGTGTGACTCAGTTTATTACTGTCCCTTTACCCTTATTTTCCCCAAGTATTTCAGTAAAATATGCCTTGGCCCATTGCAGATTTATTGAACAAGCTTTCCTGGGATCGAAAATACAAAATCCAAAACCTTATGAAGATGTGAGCCTGGTCCCCAGTGAATCTCACATTTAGAGGAGCATGATTGACAGTTGGATTAGGACAGACACGTATGGTGTGTTCTTCAAAACAATTATTACTGCTTACAAGGAAAAAAGAAAGGAAAAGAAATATCACAGGGGATTGAAAAACATTGCAGATTTCTGCAGGAGCTGTGAGCAAAGCCCAAAAGTCTGAGGTGAGAGAAATGTCATTTTATTTCAAAATGATGGATGACCAATGAGCTCCTTCGTTTCACATGAGTCAAAACATGAATCTGATTGCACAGGACCAGAGTAAGGTCCCTCTGTATAAAACACAGAGAGTCTGTCTGATCTAATTATAAAGCACTTCATTAAATCAGAAAAACAATTTACATTTTTAAGACAAAAACAAAAAGACAAAAAGTGCTGGCAATAAGTGTTAAAGTAATCAGCTATAGGACTCAAGACAATTGGCCGAGTTGTCTCCCCAGATTGTGCGGCAGAAGCAGTTTGGTCTAAAAGTAGATTAAAAGCGTATTTAGAACAGAGCAGAGTTCATTTGTGTCATTAAACACTTGACTAAGATCCAGCCAAGCATCACATCCACCCACTGCTCCCTCTTTCAGACGAGGTAAGCTGAGTAATTAGATGTAATTGGATTTAGTCAAATTCAGCTTTTGCATGTTGGTTTTATGTTGCTTCAAATAATGATTAATTAGTCCCAAAGTTGGACCAAAGAAAAACTAAATAGTTGTTTTAATGTAACACAGATTCCACTGCACTGTTGGCTGTATTTATGACCCAGTTCTGGCCCAGTGACACAGACTATTGGGACTGGAGCTTTCATGGTTTAGATTCTGGCAGAGTTAATAACTCACTGCCAAAGGTTTTACATAAGAATACTTAACTCTTGGGGTTTTATGTCAGTTCTTTAAACCAAACCTAAACAATAAATATATAAATAAATATATAAGTCAAAAAAAAACATTATGCGACACTAAACATACAAATTTCAATTATTTTGAATTCCTTTTTTACTGAAAAGATGTTAATCGTGATCGAGCCATCACCAGTCAGAACTGTTCCAGAGACTGAAACCTGAACGTTATATGACACAGATACATCATATCTGACTTGCAACAAAGTGGTTAATTGAATAATCTTTATTTAAATAAGAAAGCCCATTTCCAGTAACAGTGATGTAGAGTGATGTAGACTATACTAACACATTTTTTAGATATTTTCTTGTGTCTCCAAATGAAAAAAAGAATTAGATATTACTTACATGAGGAAAATGCACACAGACAAACCAGATTATTGTTCTTTGTTCTTCCTTTTTCCACGTTGTAAAAAATCTATCAGACAAAAATGAAGATCAAAACGTGGGGGCATAATGGTGTCCACGCTGAGTCAGCTACAGCCACACAATCAAACAGCTGCTTGTGAATGTCCCACAATGCAGCTGGGGACCAGCTCCTTTAAGGCAAATATGGCCAGTACTTTACCTCATCTTACAGTCTGTCTTTGCGAATGGTCACTGGTCCAACAAAGACTCCTGTGGTAAAATACTTGTTTGGGCACCATAAACAAGCAGTCCACAGTGAATGAATAGCATTTCTATAATTGGCATGCTGTCCTAGAAATAATTGGCTCATTTCAGTCAGTGGAGTGACGGTTCAGAATGTGCCCTTAAAGAGTTCTCTTTCTTTCCTTGTGGGACCAATCTGGGAGCATTCATATGTATTGTCTGCACACACATAGACCTGAATCTCCCAGTCTCCATCGTGAAAGAAGACATGATTAATGATGCAAGTTTCTCCTTTAAGTGCTATTATGGGGTGTCTTTCACTACTGTTATAACCTCAAGCACTGTATTCAGACAGAGGAGTGGTGATGGGGAAAAGATTTACTTCTGGAACAGATTGACTGTGTTGTGAAAGCATGTACTACAAGGAGTTGCAAGGCATTATGGGTTGTGCTCTACAGAAGATTTCCTATTTATTATTTCCCATTTAATGCTTTATTTTATTTATTTCAGCCTTTTCCACAGGGTAGTGAATATGAATATATTACATATTTACTGTATGCAGAGCTAAATTTGCTTGTGGCAAAATATCATGTATGAATAATGCAACAGATCTGTGCATTTGTGAGACAATTTCCACCATACAGTAGTTTCTTATTATATTTAAATGCAGTGTGAAAAGTGTTCCTTATAATAACGTTAGTGATGTGAGGTGTTGAAGTGAAATATGTTCTAAACAAAAATATATATTTCAAATTGTTAATAGTCTATAAGCCTCCTTTTCTGAAACCTTTATTTTTTATGTTTTAGTTTGTACATCAATATTTTACATTTGACTGAGTTCACTGTGTCAGCATGCTCTTGTTATAAGTCTTCTGAAATGATGGATTTCCTTTATAATCCACAGGGAATAATTATGAATATATTCTGTGACCCTTACCCTTCAGCCCCAAAACATAGGTCAAATAATTATCCTAGTTTTACTACTGAACTTGCTTTTTATTGAGACCTGTAACAATCCAAATCCTAATCATTCCCTGACCCCATGACCTCCTGCGAAGAGCAGAGAGCAGAGCAAGAGGCCTTATGTAAACAGGCTCATGCTGTACACCATTGGTCCATAGCCTTACCCAAGACCTTCACAAGTTAGACAGAATGTAACAGTATTTCAAATTCACAATAATAAATTGTGCAAACACAATTCTTGATAATAACAAGTCTGCTTCTGAAAAGAACAGTCTCTTTTTAACTGAAAGAGCATCAACTCTGGCCTTTAGACATCCAAACAAACATCTCTGCGTCGCTAGGCAACAGACAAATGCATCAGTGATTTAACCAAACCCAGACAGACTATTAAAGATGGAGAGAGGTGCAGCCTGACATGAGCACAATGGCTCCCGAGCTGATAGTGTGAGTAAAACAGAGTGTACCTGAAGGCACCATGAGTCACTGTATGTTACAGCTCTGTATGGAGAGCAGCCTGTCACACTGGACAAGATATACACTGTTTCAAGTGTTTCAAGTCATATTCATGTTCAGTCTGACAGAAAGGTCTGTGTAAGTGGTACAGAAGCAATCACTAAAGGGGTTATAAAACTATCAAACTAAAAGTCTCTATAGGAAACTAAAATAATAAACATTTATCCATCACATATGAGTAATACATATAAATCAAAAGGTTTCTTTTACTTGCACTAAGCAGTTCACTTCCTCAAAGTTTGGACAATTTCAGTGCCCCAGTTACAAGTGTTTAATATTTGAAGACCTTGTCCTGTGAGTGTTCCAGTGCAGTGTCCTGTCCCTGCAGCAGATGGACAGTGGTGGTTCCAGTGGTTGAGCTGGTCTAACAGAGACATAAGGCAGGACTGTGCTGTTATGTTCTCTAGATGCAAACACACCATTGGTTTGTTGTGGTGGTAAAGGTGAAACATTTCTTAGTGTTTGTGAATAAAACATGATTGAGGCCAGAAAGAACAAGCATGCACTGAAAGAGACATTCTCCAAAGTTAACAATAAACACATGTAGCCGAAATGAAAGTCAGACATTTCCTAGAATTCAAATGAGCCAAAAAGCTTTTACTTTTTGGAATCATTTTGTAGGTGGGTATTTTACATGCAAATCTGCAAAAAACAAACAAACAAAAACTACCTCTTTCTTATCATATTCTGTAACATTATCTATGACTTTGAGGGTTTCTTGTTGAATTATATCTGACAGGAATGTCTTAAAGCATCAAAACGTACACACACATAAAGTATTACTCAATCTTAGTCTAGTAGAAAAGGTTGAAAATGTCACGTAACATAACAAGTGGCGCAGGTAAAGACAAATTGGGATATTTACACACACAGTTGATGTTTTTGCATGCTTCTTGTGGACACTGACCAGGCTAACCTTGATTTATATTAACAAACGTAGCATGATTTTGATGTAAAAATTAAAAAAAATCGCGTTTTTGTCTCCATGTGGCAGGTGGCAGGTTTGTGGAAAAGTGGCAGGTCCCTCTAATGTGACAAATCCCCACCCACATACACGATGCGCTACACAAGCAGTAGACACAAAACAAATCACGTCAAATGAAAGCTTGATTATAATGTATGAAATGTTTCTGATCAGTCAGCTGAAAAACTAATTTCATTTTCTCATTAGAAGTCCCTGCCCAAGGCTCATTCTCATGTCAGCCTTTATTACACTGAAAACAGAAAATTAAAATCATTGGCGTGGTCAGAAACGGAGCCGTGAATCACCATTTATGACTTAGAGCGAGGGGCAGAGAGAGAGAGAGGGAAAATATGAACGAGTGGACAAGGAATGGAGGAATCTATCTGGTTTTACTGAAGCACTGGATTTATGGGCTGCCTGACCTTTTCAAAGCCAGGGATTTGTTGCTATGCACTAGTCTGTCATGTGTCCTGTTCAGTGTAGGGACAGTGTGTGACTGAATCATACAAGCGGTCAGAATAAGAAGACTTTAAAACATATGCAAGTAGGGGATCAGGCCACTGTGGACACCAAATTTGATAGACTAGTATAAGATTACAACACTGAAGTGCCAAAGGATGCATTTAAACTAGATATACTTCCAAATAATATCAATGACAATACTGAAAAATTAGCTGGATCGTAAATCGACTTCCAAATATCACTTCAGATTATATCCTGGTTGGACATACAAACTGATGTAATGATTATTTCCTGATCATAGTTGGACCCCAAGTCTCATAATGTTTGAACTTTTATTTATACAATGTTGTTCTACAGCTACATAACACATACAAAGCAGATTTGTCTTACTTTAATTTAGTTTAAAGGAAATGTTGTCAGTCTCCGCGCTTGTACTGGTAGATCAAGTACTGGCAGATACTTCAAGCTGTAGTATCGGATTCGGTATTGGAACTGAAAAGCTGGATCAGTGCATCCTTAATTACTTCTACTACTATTGCGTGCGGTCCAGACTGATTCTCTTTGAATTCTGTCTTCATCTGGTCAGTTCACCTCCACTGCTCAGACAGTTCTCAAACAGAGTTGTGCCATTTCAATGACATATGGGAAACATAGGTTCATTGATTATCTATTGTGTAGCATAAAATGAAAACTTCAATCGCCTAAGATTACAGTAAGTTTTTCATAAGCTTTCATAAGATGTTTTGATAATGTGTGTTTCTGACTGACTAATCCACCATTTCTGTAACGCACTGGAGAAGCGTATTTCTGGCTGGATAGAAAACTATGCAATTATCACTGCTACTCCTGCTTTTACTCCAAGGTCTCCTATTACTACCACCACATCTACTGCAGCTCTACAACTGGTATAATGCAATCCACTTCGGTACATAAAAAAACTAAAATTACAGTCAGACACAATTGATTGCAAACATACCGTATTTTTGGGGCTATAAAGTGCACCGGATTATAAGGCGCAGTATCAAATAATATGTCAGTTGTGTCATTGTCCACACATAAGGCACATCGGATTATAAGGCACAATAAGTGAAACAAAACGCGTGTCGGATAAATCGAACTTTATTCAGGTCATTTACAATAACTCTTAGTTGTAGTTAACACAAAAATACAAGTTTAACAGTTGGGTGATTTGGGCATCAAACATGCCCGGATCCCTCTCAACATTGTTCAGTTTTAACACTAAAATACAAAACCTGAAATCTGCATGGTGCATGTCTCTTAACAGGTGCATTTTGGGTCCTTGTACAGCACACGGCAGAACTACCGGTATGTTGCACAGTCGCCCTATATGTCGCCAACATATTACTCCTCCTGACTCGCCCACTAATACGTTATTCCTGACTCGCACTAATACGTTATTAGACTAATGTGGACAACATAAAATCAGTTGGAGGTTAAACACAACCAAAGGTCATACATAAGGCCACTGGATTATAAGGCCACTGTTGATTTTTGAGAAAATGTCATGATTTTAGATGTGCCTTATAGTCCAAAAAATACGGTAAATGAATTTGAATGTAGGTGAATGTAATGATAATCCAGGCAATCCCGTTATAGAAATGTGAGTGTGGGTTCGGTGTCAAAGAGGCAACTTTTCTGGTGGAAGGTCTCATACTTGCTAGTCTCCATGGAAATTACACATATCCATCTAGCATTTATTATTAGAGGGGTTTCTATTGCTAAAATACTTCTGTGTATAGGGGCGACTCTCCACAGATCTGGATTGTAATGTGGCGTAGTCCTGCAACATGCGGGTCTGTTTGTATTTCATTGAGATTTTATTTATTTTTTTATTCTATTGTGATTTTATTCTGTTAAGCACTTTGAATTACTTTATTGTGATTTTATTCTGTTAAGCACTTTGAATTACTTTCTGTATGAACTGTGCTCTACAAATAAACTTGCCTTGCCTTGTCTTCCTTGTGATACACAGTTTTAATCTATATTGTGGAATATTTTAGGCAAAGCAACATTTCCATGGAGACATCAGGTGGCTCCACTAGAAATGTTACTCAGTGCAGCTTTAAAGGAGTGGTGGCTCGGAGTGACACTAAATCTTTCAGTGACATAAACAAAACTTTGAGTATTCTTTTTGCATAGACCTTACATTACTCTGGTCGTATATAAAAAGTGGAATAACTCAGGAGTAGTTTATTTGTTGTGACTTGGCTCTGTAGCAGTGGAGCAGCAATGCTTATAAACAGACTTTATTCCACATCACAGAAACATGTGTTGTGACCTTTGCAGCAGAAGCTTTCATTTATTTTCTAATACAGCTCCATTGTGAGTTACTCTGTTCTCATAGTCATAGGAAAGGTCAGAGCCGGCGCACTGTCTGAAGTCTGCTTTGTAAATGAGCTGTGTCACCTTTCATTTGTCCAACATCACAACTCCAACCAGCCCAGATTAGCTTCAGAACAATGTATATGATATAAAAGACCTTTAACATTATTATTATTATTATTAT
>JACN01067205.1:0-12106 GCA_000787155.1 Scartelaos histophorus
AGTTGTTTATAATGTGCACTCTGAACAGACTTTTTAAAAATCATATTTCAAATTTAATATCAATAGATTTTTTTTTTTTCATCATGCAGCCCTAATAAATGATGCCACATTTGAAAAACACTAGCTGTATCTCAATGGGACGCAACACAAATGTTATGTAATTTGTCTTTGGAATAATCATTTCAAAAAACATTATTTTTGTCAGTGTGCCATTTTGTCCTTTCATATGATCCAGGACTTAAAGATGCACTGCGTGACATTTCTACTGGCATTTCTACCTTTATATTTTATTGCTTTGTTTAGAATGTCCTACAGATTAAACCTAAATCTATCACGAGGGAGACAAGCAGGTTACAGCACTACGCTACAGTTCAGATCTGTGGAGAGTCGACCCTATTCCCAGAAGGAATTATTGTAGCATTTTTGAGCAATAGAAACACCTATAGTGAATAAATGCTAGATTGGTGTGTTTAATGTCATACCATGGAACATTCCAGGCAGAGCAATGTCATCTCCATGGAGACAAGCAGGTTACGCAGTGCACTTTTAAGAAAACACGGTAAAAGCATTTCAAAATCATGCATTAAGAAAGTATTCCAGCCCCCCAAAGCAACTACTTATGTTGACTAAGAATACATCGCAGCTTAATCCTTAAAGCACCTTATCTATACAAACATATTTATAATGAATGAACTGTACGTCAACAACACATTTGCAAGGCACGGCTGATAAATCTTTTACACCATTACCACTTCTGTGTGCGAGATGTCGTCAGCGCACTGTAAAAAACATGAATATTTAAAAGACCACATCCTATCCACTTCCAAGCTAAATCTAATCTGCAATAAAAATGTTTACCTTTGAGTTAAATGGAAACCAAATCTCAAATTTCCACTCACTGAAGTCACAAATTTAAAAAAAACCCAAAAAACAGTTATTTACCATTCAAGTTGCTGGGACCTCTCACTTAAAATGATTAGATTATTTCTAAAGCTGATGCCCATTCACACATTTAGCTCCACCATTGTTCCAAAGGTCCGTAACAGTCATGAGATGATAGGGTCTTGCTTATAAGTGACACCCTATAAGTCCTAACCACACATATTACGCACTGGTCCCTTGCAGCTTTAAGAGGTATTTACACTATATGGCATAATCAACACTAAAACTCAAGGCCCTATATGTGATAAGATAAGCAGAGATCATAAAGCATATTTGTGCAAACTGCATCAGAGAATCAAATAGTAATGAGCTGAATCACTCTGTCCCCAGCTTCCCCTTGCTCCGAACAACGACTGCAACAGAAATGTGCTTGAAATCATGTTTCTGTGTGGTCCAACAATGTATGGTGTAAACTGATTTGTTTTTATTTTCATGCATGGTTGCTTTGTTATAAATTGTATAGAGGTTCTATTTGATTATTCCTAAAAGGAGTATTCATGCAGTGTTTGTTTGTAACATGTGAATAGGATAATAAAAAACACTTTCGAAATTCAATATTGATAGCAAGAACAGAATGTTAAACCCAAACCACCAGAATCCAGCCATAACAGCATCATCCCTGTATGGGACACAAACTGTCCCGCGCTTTCCTTTCACAAACACACCGCAGAGGAGTGCAGAGGAGTGCGGGCTGGTCCTACCTGGTCCCGCTGGATGCAGGGCAGAGACGTCCTCC
Source organism: Scartelaos histophorus (assembly GCA_000787155.1). NCBI lineage: Eukaryota > Metazoa > Chordata > Actinopteri > Gobiiformes > Gobiidae > Scartelaos > Scartelaos histophorus. The sequence goes on from JACN01067205.1 coordinate 1,679, forward strand.
GGTGGGACTTGCTGTTGTTGTGACTGTGGGCCATGTCTGTGGAGATCACAGAGCTGGACCTTCTGCGCCTTTTAAACACAGGCACCTCTTGAGTGGCGCTGGCGGGGGTGCAGCCCTCCTCGTGCAGTGTCCCGGGCTGAGGCAGTAGCCTGTCAGCATACCTCGCGAGCAGGATGCCCAACACTCCCAGCAGGTACGCCACGTATGGTCTCCAAGAGGCGCGCACTTTGTGGAGGGAAAACACGGATAAAGTCCTGGCCACACTGAGGAACAAGATCACGGAAATGCCCTGGTTCAGACGCACTACCATCAGTGCGCCTGCGGCCACGCACGCGAGCACGACCACGGCCGTGCTGGGGACCGACAAAAGTCGTTCATGTGTCCCGTCCAGAAGAGAGCACGCCGCCCCTTCGGCCAGGTGCCACAGGGTGAGCAGCGCGAGCACAGTGTGGAGCAGGACCCCTCCACGGAACAGGAACACCCCCAGCCAAAAGAAGGCACATAGGAGGCTGAAGAGCGGCGAGAGCGCGCTCCAGCAAGTTTGGACCAGCTCCGCCACGCAGCTCCACACCAAGTGAAGGACAGAGTGAGAGCGCGTACTGTGCTCAGCCCTCCACTCTGCACATCTGATCAGAAGCGCCAGGCACGCAGAGAGCGACCCAACACACAGTGCCACTTTATGGGAGCTCCATATTCGGGACAATGGCACCCTGAGCCAGGACTCATGCGGGTCTGGGCTCAGTGGGACTGCACGTGCTTTAACGTACCCGTTAAGGCTTTTGTCGTGAGCGTCCCGACAGTCACAGTCAGCGGGCATAGCCATCACTCATGACACAAAAGAACCAGGAGGAAGTATTTAATGTGGTCAAAGCAGGTTAGAGACCGAAAAAACATGTTTGACTGGACTCTGAAAAGTCGCGTCTCCGTTTACGCACGGCCACGCGTCCCGTCACTGGGATTCTTTTGTTGTTCCAGGTGCAGCCTGTCGGAAACAACATGAAGGAAAGTCAGATGTTACAGATCTAGGACACGGATCCTTGGCACGCGCACACACACGCGCGCGTCCTCCTTTGCCCCTCTTTATAGCGCGTCTCTTTGATTCCTGTCATGTTCTTTCCTTGCGGTAGCGGTGAGAGTAAAGGCTGGAGTCCCCGCAGGACGTCAGCGTGCTCCTGGTCCAGTCCTCCTGCTTCATGTGCCCATTGTTTCACTTCTCCTGTCCTCCTGTCGTTACTTTCCAGGATAACGATGCCAAATCAAGCGCGCGTGAGTGGCACTGGTGAGGTTTTCCTCTCGTTTGGTAAAAAGAGTAATCCCAAAGTGTGTGTCTCTCCACGCGCTCCAAATGTCCGCTGTGTCTCTCAGCTCATTCACACCCTAAGTCCCGAATCTAACACGGAGCACAGATTGCAGCAGCTTCAGATGCCTGCTCTGCCAGCCCAGCAGGCGTTGTCCTCCACGCTCAAAATGAGACAGATTTGGATTGGTCCCGAAATTTTCCAAATACCTTGAATTTATTCACATGTCAAACCGAAACATTGTGCCTCTAATTTTCGTGTAAACAGATACGTGTCAACTCAGCGTTATGCGTGAATTTAAGCGTTTTTAATTGCAAACTTGATTGGGCCTTTGTCTTAAAAGGCCTTTATTAGACTATTTCCTTTGTTCTAATGTTGTTTACTCATCACAAACATACCTGGAGATGTGTCTTTTGTTTTTTTGTTTTTTCCACTCTTTTTTTACACACAAATCCTGCACATTCAGGTTTTGATCTTCTCTCAAACAGAGAATGTTATGTGATAATACAGGAAGTTCTCCATTGTGTTATTAAACTCCATACACCTAGACTAAAATCATTTGGATAATTTCAGCTCTGGAATGCCAATCACAACTATACAAAAATTAAAAAGGGGAGAGAGGGAAGGGGAGAGAGCATTTTGAGCTTTGGAGATGTAGACAGATTAATAATAAAAGGCTTACTCAAACATGTGTGAATTAAAAAGAAAGAAATAACACAATTGCATATATTTTTGAGGAGGTTACAACGTTATAACATGTCTTAAAGCTAATAAGAGTCAATTTTGTATAATAAAGGACCTTTAAAGAAGAGAATCTTATAGAACACCTAAAGAAGACAAATCATCTATTCGACACACACGTAATTACACCTTATATATTTATGATATATTGACAGAAGGATGACACACACACACACACACTTCTCTTCACATTTGTTCACAGCTCATGTAACATCACTGTCCCCTTCCTCTGGGACCACACATCTGATGTACAACTGTCATGTTTACTGAACACAAAGTCATTACAATACACACAACATCTGGTCCTTTCAGATACAGTTTTAACCTCAGGCTTTCTTAAAAATATGAAACGACTGAAAATGGACTCAAAAGACACTGACCTAAAGGTGCAGAACGTATCTTTTCAGGTGAGTTATTGGTTTGTTTGAATTTTCCACAGTGTGCAAGATTATCATGGAGATAAGCAGCTGATCCCACCAGCCTGAGTTACAGGTCAGATCTGTGGAGAGGAGAGCCAGTTTAAAAGAATGAGTCTTGTTTCCAGACAGGTATTTCCAGACTTGTAACTTAAATAGAGATAGTTAGATAAGTTCAAAGAAGATATTATTTTAAAAGGTGCATTGTGTAACTCTTCTGGTGGAGGGTCTGTCAAATGCTTTTCTCCATGGAGGTGTTATTCTTTTGTCTAGAGTGATTCACAGTATGGCATTAAACCTTTCTATCTTCATGGAGACCACAGTCAGAATACCATTTTTTGTTTGTTTGTTTGTTTCCTAATTAATTAATTAAATGTGCAGCCTTTTCATAGTGATTTTAACAGGAGTAAGTAGCAAATTACAAATAATTACGTGTTTGATCAGTAAAAAATGCTTATGTGATGTTTTTGGATCATGTTTGCCCCAGAGTGCGGTTTTGTTAAATAATCACAAGTAAGTACAGAAATGGGTGGAGATAGGGGGTAGGTGAAAACAGACATTTTCAGAGCTTTCAAACCTTAAGTGCAGGACAATAGAGGATTACTCAAACAGACGTCAAATACAACTGCAAGCTTAGAAGGACGGAACATCTTTATCACATGTTTGCAGTTTTTTTCCCTTTAAACAGTGATGTTGTAACGTCTCCCCATTGTTTGGTGGTCACTTGTTACCCTGCGGGGGCATGTTGACAGGGCTCTTCCCGTGTAGCGTGTGCTGTCTGCAGGGTTTAGCCGTAGCCTGAGGGAGTGGGGCTAACGCACAGCGATAGGAGCAAGAGGAGGCCAGGCCAGTGTCCATCTCATCACAGGGCACCGGACAGCTGTCTCCACTGTTTACAGCACAGGGTTTTACAGTTACACCAGGTATTGTTTTACCAAGAGTATAACTTTGTCCAACAGTTTATTTGAATCCAATGGAAACAGTCTTTTAAGTGAAGATAAAAGCAGAAGAACTAGTTGGACTGTAAAAGTACACTATGTAGGGTCTCTGTGGAAACATGGCTTTGTGTAGTACTGCTTAGATCTTGCATTAATCACACATTATGCACCTACATGTGTATAACAAATATAAATCGTTACACTCCATAACAGTATTGATCATGTACTGTACATTACGGGCCCCATATTAAGCTGTTTTGAAGTTATAATGTTTTCTCATCAACAAGAGACCTTTAACAAGCTGCAGTGATGGAAAAGTGTAGCAAATGAAGCTAACATCTGCGTATGAGAGGCAGTACTTTCCAGTTCAGCTACAGTTCACTGCAGTTGGGCAGAGTTCGTGTAGCCTCTAGCCTGGGATACTCTCAGTGAAAAGTTCATCATCTCCCTATTCCCCAAACATCTCCAAATGCCATTGTGAAATAGCCTGTAAGAATTTTAACAACTGTGCACTGGTCACGTAACAGCCCGGCTCTATTTGGACACACGGCATGGTTCATTGTAAAACAGGAATCCTTATGAGGTGCAATCCATCAAGCATCTGGTTTGGATGTGGTGAGGGGTGGTGACCTCTGTGGCCTCCAGGGGTCAGAGCTGACACTTCTGATGCATACTCACTCCCAATGAATGTCCCAGGGCTGCTTCCTGTGGAGCTAAAGACAACTCAACTCTGCAGACCGTGTCACCTATGTCCAGCAATCGTACGTGAATAATACAAATCTGCATAAATATTAAAAGTGCAGTGTAACTTTTCTAGTGGAAGGTCTGCCGCCGGCTTCTCTTCGTGTTTTGAATGTCCAGGTTTGGCATAAAAACAGCTCTCTGCATTTACTCAAAAAACATGCCTGTGAGTGGATCTAACTTGTGTGATATTCCACGGTAGGGCATAAAACGCATCTATATCCACAGAGAATGTTTGGGTTTAAATGGTTTTAAATGTGGAGGACAAATGATTCTAGTGGTTTTGAGCGAGATGTACACTGGACTATAAGAAGTTAGCATAATCAAAATTTCTAATTCAAGGTGGAACAGATCATTTTGATTCTGGAGATGCAGACTAATAATAAAGAATTACTGAGACAAAACACAAATCTAGGTATGTTTTTGATAAGACAAGAACATTATAACATCGTTTGACTCACTAAAGTCAACTTTGCACACTATAGGAGCTTTAAAACTAACATGTACTAACTAAAGTCATCATTATAAAACTTTTAGTGTGATAGGAACAGTCCCTGATCTCAAAGTGCTTGTACAAATTATAAACATGTAGAGTTGTGTGACTTTGGCTTAAGTAAAAGCAGGAGCAGAGCAGACTCATGTACATTGTGTTTGTCAGTGGAGAGAAGTGATTGATCTTCACTGCACAGTACAGCAGCCCTCATGGCACAACTCGGATCAGGGCCAAGTTTCCACTGAGGAGCCTGGTCACTCACACAACACAAATACCAATGCTGTCCCATACACCACACACACACACACACACAAACACACACACGCACACACACCTTTATCTTATCATTGTCTGACCCAAGTAGCACCCAGGGAACAGGGGTTTTCCTATTGTACGAGGGAATAGCGCAATATTTGACCCCTAAATCGAACGCTCCCATATACCATCTCAGTAGATCTTGAGGGAAGGTCTTAAAGTGCATCTAACCAGAGGAGCTTCCAATATTATGCATGATTTAAATTGATGAGGGAAACTTTTGCGAAGAGAACCCCACCAGACACAGGGGGAACATATATTATACAAACTTATCTTGAAACCTTATGGGACTCATATGTGCATTTTTGGCCAATGATTTGCAATATGAAGGATAGCAAAATATATTATACTACTATGCTATTTGAGTTTGCCATATGCCAAAAGGTATCAAATTCCATTAATAAAAATAAAAAAATAAAAAAAACAGATCCACCACCTGCTTGTCTCCCTGGAGATGTTATTTTAAGCCTCCGATTTTCCACAGTTTGGTATTAAACTTGGATATCTTAGCCTTATCCAAACAGGTGTTTCTACTGCTAAAAATGCCGTGGAAAAAATACTTTCTTTGTGTGATATGGCTCCACGAGTCTGGCTAGTATTGCATGTTGGTTGTTAGGGAAAATAGGTGTGGCCCTATGAGTCCAATGTTAAACTTCAGCCTAAATCCCTTTGGTCTGTAGAATAACTAAAGTGACATGCAATTTCTTTGTTACTCACTGTAATATGAGTGATGATTATGTCAGTTTATTTTAAGAAAATACAGTAACTTAATTTACCATCAGGACGTGGTGACTTGAATACTCAACACTGTACATTAGTATTGACTACTCAAGTTCTGATTATACTTCCACACAAGGAGGTTTGAATAGGAGCAAAGAAGGACAGGCTGGAGACAAGCTGGCCAAAGAAAAATTAGATGAGTTGACCAAGGAAACTGAAAATGTTAAAGAAGGACAAATTCTGTAATAGTTGGATGATGCTATTATCGGTGTCCTGTAAGTGTCCTTGTTAAGACGATGCAACATTTTAAAGACACTGTGACATTCCATTAAAAGCAGCATGTTTATAGCAACAAGCATGTAGCAAAACATGTGAATGAAACAAAATACGACTCCAGGTATGTTTTTGATGAGGTAACAACACTATAACATGGCTTAAATCTCATTGTCTCATTTTTTGTGTAATATAGAACCTTGAAATGCGAGACTTAGAACTACTTGCACACTTATGTAGGACAGGCCCCATTACATCCATGTAGTGTGCTGTGTGCTGTGTGTGTGGCGGGTTTGGGAGTATGCTGGGGAGCACTGGGACTGCATCAGGAGCTAATACTGCACTCACTGGTGGGTGGGAGTATGCCTCGGGCCCAGGAAGAGAGAGGAAGAGAGAGGGAAAAGAGAGGAAGAAGAGGAGAGAAAATTGAAATGCTGCCTCAGATGAATAATGTAATTGTAAGGTCTAAGTGAGAATGGAGCCTTGCGCTTTATTGCACACTGTACATATTCAGCACAAGTTGGAAATATATGAGTTTGGAGATTTCAGATCAATGGAGTTTTCTCTGGGTAGAATGCTCAGACTGAGGACTGGGAGATAGATCTGCTCCAATGCACAGTAGTGAGTAAAAATATAGTCCAATGGGAAGTCCAGGCTGTCAGTCACATGTGGACATTGGTGGTGTCATTGGTAATAGTCAGTGGGCACTGGTTACTTATGGACATCATGAGGTGAGACAAGTGCGAGTGTGGACAGGCTATACTATAAGTCAGGGATGAGCAATTATTTTTACATGAGGTCACATGAGAAATTATTATATTGTGGAGGGTCGGGCCAAAATGCTTAATCAATTCTGCATAATATTAAAAAAAAAAAAAAAAAAAAAAAAAAAAAACAGTAAATAGCATTGTTTTGACAGGCAGCTGTTCATCTTATAAAAGATGTCATAAAAAACACATCTAAAATAAAATGCAATGCAGCTTAATTCCATGCATGAGATAAAATGGTAAAATATGTTTATTTTGTAATTCCAAATTAGCTTAAAGGGGACGGTCAGAGTCAACCAAAGGGCCCGATGTGGCCCTGGAGCCAGGTCTGCTATAAGTGAACAAATTATTTAAAAAAATACTACAGTGATGACAATTAAAAGAAAACAAATCTTTATGCTTTTTCACATTGAATTTTGTTCATTGTAAATCGCAGTATTGATCTAATGGGTCCACTGACTTCCTATTTAAAACTGCAAAACAGGCCCCACCTCTCACATGCCGTGTTTCTGTGGTGCATGTGGGATGAATATGAATATTTGTTATATTTAGAAACACATCTATGAATGTTTTTGTTCTCCTTTAGGTTAATAAAACAAGGTTTAGACTTATTTCAGACCTCATATAGTCGAGTGTTCTTTTTTCAAAGACATAAAAGGTTTGTTTGTAACTATGAGCATCTGTCACCTTCCTCAGAAACATCATCCAATGTGTCCCTGATTAGCTGAATGTGACAGATGCTCACTGAAACATGGCAAGGTGAAAACAAACCACACAAACTTAGCTATAAGAAGATTTAAGAATTTCATGAATGACTAGTACAGTCTAGATTTAGATCATTATGAAGCTCGGTGGTCACTGAGCCAAATATTATCCAAGTTGGTACTTAAGCTGGCATGAAATGTTTGAGCAGTGCTGTCGTAGTGGCTGTAAAAAATAGATATGTGACCTTTTGTATGACTTTGAATTTTTCAAATAATCACAAGTAAGTACATGTGATAACAATGCAGGATTACTCATTTTTAAAGCTTCTAAAAGTTGTTTTTTCATGATATCGCTCCTTTAGATATAAAGATAAAAGTTGTTTGCGTTGTTACCTAATATTAAATAAACAAGTGGTATTTATTTTCAGCAGTCCGCGTAGAGTCACTTTTGTATCTTGTACTTCAGTTGCATGTTTTCACTAACACTAAGAGTATTCAGTTGTGGTGGAAACAGATCCTGGCTAATGTGTTTCACGGCAACTTTCCAAAGGCCAAACGCTGGAGCATCAGGACCAGTCAAACAGAGTCTTGTATATTGTATTGTGTACACAGGGAGTCCAAACCTCTGGAACATCCCTGTCCACACTGGGTAATAGGTTTAAAACTGCAAAACCCCAACTGTGAGCTAACCATTTCCAGCATGTGCCTAATGCAGAATACAGAAAACACAGAATACACATACAATTGGAACTTTCAGGCAATGTACCAGATTCTTTCACTGATGAGACAAACACTTTGAAGATGTATTTAGGTAGAGAATACTTAATACCTGCATTAAAATGTGCTTTGTAACGTGGTCCAATCTGAATAGTACAATGTGAATACGTCACACAGAGTTTCACTGTTTGTTCTCTATTTCCTATCATTGGCGAAGGAAATTTTAGACGTGAAGTGGGTAAAGAGTCTTGCCTAAGGACACAACAAAAGCATTACTTTGTGGTAAAATTGCACTGTCAACCTATGTCTCAGTGGATGTGACCGCTCTGATGTTTATGTCAGGAGCGAGATTCAAACCAACCTTCGGATCAGTGGATAAATACTCCAACTGAGCTACTGTGACAATAATCTCATCGTGGCGAATGCGAGAAATAATCTTGAAACACTTTTTAAATAAATCTGAGCATCTACAACTTACTGTGGGACAGAGCACAGTGAACAAAAATAAAAGTGTCCTAAAATGGCATTTGAACTTGACAGCAACCTTACATCCACCAAAACAAATATGACTTTAGACTTCCTGTTCCAAAACTGGTTGCTCCAGTCCCATCAAACCCACTAACCTTACACATACCTGGTGTCAGCTCCACCTTTATTTCATTGACTTGCTTGACAAATATAGATCCATGACATTTACACTTAAAAATGAGATCCAACATTACGACAGAATGAGAGAAAGCAGAACTCAACTCCCCATTTCAAACCAGAGACTCCCTTCCGATCACCTGACGATAGCATGTTTTGTACCTTATATTCAGAGGCTTTTAAGCTGCCATGTACCCAGTCTGTTTGATCCTGGTTGCCATCACAAAGCAGGCCTGCTCTTGGACCACGAGTGTGTGGTCCCTAAAGAGGAAACTTGCACACTCTCTTCTTTCTTTTCCTTCTCCTGTCATCGTGAGGCCCATACTCTAAATAAAGACTTTTAAGGCAAACTTTTTGGAGAATACAAAGTGTTTCTCCCCCTCCGTACTCCCTCCATCGATTGGGGGTGGGTCTTTAAAAAGCTCTCATTAAAACGTGCAGGAGGGAGGAAAAAGTGCCGCGCTTTATTTAGTCTTGCCAGTGGTGCTTTGACGTCACGTAATGGAGAAAAGGTTGTCTTAAATAAACGCACTGAAATGAGAAGCCTCTCCAACAGCTTACAGTTGTCATGTGCTTAAGCCAGGCAAATGTAAACATCCTCACAGCTCCAGCTTTCTACGACATGGATTCATTAGTTTATGAAAAATGCACTTTTTTATGAGTTTGGTATTGCTTCGATTGTACGATTAAAGGGGGTCTATGCTACTTTTCTTGTCTTGCATGAGATGTTTGCATAGAATGTTACACAATATGGTATTAAAACTAACTTAAAGTCTAACTTTCATTCGTCAATGAAGAAAAAAGAAGGCAAGGAAACAAGGAAAAAAGGAAGGAAGGAAGCAAGGAGGCAAGGATGGAAAATGCAAGAAATGAAGGGCACAAAGAGACAAGGAAGGAAGGATCCAAGAAAGGAGGGAGGCGAAGACTGAAGGATGCAAGGAAACAAGAAAGCAAGGAGACAAGGAAACAAAGATGGAAGGAAGCTAGGGTGGAAGGCGGCAAGTACGCAAGGAAGGAAGCAAGAAGGCAAGAAAACAAGGACATAAAGAAGGAGGCAAGGATGGAAGGAAGGAAGGAACGAAGCAAGGAGACAAGGAAGGAAGGATGCAATGAAAAAAGGCCACAAGGATGGAAGGATGGAAGGAAGGAAGGTCACAAGGAGGCAAAGAAGGAAGGATCCAAGGACTGAAAGGCACAAGGAAACAAGGATGCAAGTATAAAAGGAAGCAAAGAGGCAAAGAGGTGGAAGGACTCAAGGAAGGATACAAGGAAAGAAGGAAGCAAGGAGGGAAGTAAGCCAGGACACAAGGATGCATGGAGGCAAGAAAACAAGGACGTAAGGAAGGAAGCAAGGAAGTAAGGATGGAAAAATGCAGGAAAAGAAGGAGGCAAGGATGGAAGGATGCAAGGAAGGAAGCAAGGAAGCAACAACAAAGGAAACAAGGACAGAAGTGTGCAAGTATGCAAGTAAGGAAGGAACCAAGGACACAAAAGGATGCACGGACGAAAGAAAACAAGGATGAAGGAAGGAAGGAAGCAAGGAGACAAGGATGAAAGCAAGCAAGGAGGCAATAATGGAAGAACACAAGGAAGGAAGGAGGCAAGGATGGAAGAACACAGGAAAGGAATGAAACAAGGAGGCAAGAATAGAAGGAAACAA
>KN515600.1:2858-22835 GCA_000787155.1 Scartelaos histophorus
ACAATTTCCTTTTCTCTCACAGGGCAAGGAAGCAAGGATGCAAAGCTGCTCCAAACCACAGGCTTTCACTGAGAGAGGATTGGCTGTGGAGCTCTTGTTTAAAAACACCAAACCGGAGCACAGATGAACTGCACATCTCCAAATAAAGACAAAAACGTGGACTTTTCTTACAGGAGGCAGTGGGCAGCAGTCACCACCCACTCAGAGGAGATGAGGGTCCCTCCACAGGAATGGCTCCAGTGGCCGTACTTTCCAGACTGAAGAGACACCTGCACACGCACAAATACATAATACAGTTTTTAAGACAATATTAACCTCTAATCTAATAATCATTTGTTCCCCACAAAGCAAAATGTCCACATAAAGTGACTTGCACAGGTCCATTTTTGGAGACCCATACCCACCTGGACCCGTTAACATTCCTCCCAAAACCCACCCGTCCCATAATAAACTTTGAAACTTTCATCTCGCCCGTCATGTCGATCCTCCTCAAGCATGAATGCAAAAATTGCCGTGGTCGCTGTTAAGTGATGTAAGCTGTAGTTTAAATATTGTTGCCCCCAGGGAGACAAACTGGACACACTGTGGTTATCACGATTTGTACAATTTGACGTGACTGTTCCTGGAGACTGATGCCTTTAACCATTATTACTCATTTGGGGTCTGGATGGGTTTTCTCCGGGCACTTTGGCTTCTCCTATCAACCCAAAATATGCCCGAAAGACAAAATTCTGCAGGGAGAATAATGTGCCTTCTAATACAAAGTTTCAGAGTCATAATAATACTGCAGTTTCCATAGCAATTAACAATTCAAAGCATAATAAAATATCTTCAGAATGGGCAAAAGTCCTCAAAAAGTCGCCGATAAGCAGGAAGCTGAAGAGATAGAAGGAAATTATAAATGTAACAGAAGAGCAGTTGTGTTGTATTGACCTGCCAGGGCCAGCTGTGGGGGCGCACGTCCTGCCCTCCCACCACTCTGCTCAGCACCGGGGGGTAGGTGGGTCGGCCACAGCCCCACGCTACAACACACAAACTATTATCAGTGACGTCTATTAAAGAAGCGTAACAAGAAATAGCAATATACACGTCATATCTATAATTTAAACTATTAAACATGTTATAATATGATTGACTGAGATGCAGAAGCAGCACCACGTCTCAAACTCACCCTGCTCCTCTCCAGCAGCTCACCTCAACTTCACCTTCAATTACCCAGAATTCCTCTTTATACAGATCTCCCTCCCACCCTGGACTGACCCTCCAGAGTTTTTACCAGCCACTACCGTATTTTTCGGGCTATAAAGTGCACCGGATTATAAGGCGCAGTATCAAATAATATGTCAGTTGTGTCATTGTCCACACATAAGGAGCATCGGATTATAAGGCGCAATAAGAGAAACAAAACGCGTGTCGGATAAATCGAACTTTATTCAGGTCATTTACAATAACTCTCAGTTGTAGCTAACACAAAAATACAAGTTTAACAGTTGGTGATTTGGGCATCAAACATGCCCGGATCCCTTCAACATTGTTCAGTTTTAACACTAAAATACAAAACCTGAAATCTGCATGGTGCATGTCTCTTAACAGGTGCATTTTGGGTCCTTGTACAGCACACGGCAGAACTACCGGTATGTTGCACAGTCGCCCTATATGTGGCCAACATATTACTCCTCCTGACTCGCCCACTAATACCTTATTAGACTAATGTGGACAACATCAAATCGGTTGGAGGTTAAACACAACCAAAGGTCACACATAAGGCCACTGTGGATTTTTGAGAAAATGTCATGATTTTAGATGCGCCTTATAGTCCGAAATATACGGTAAATCTATCCACATCTCCAATAAATACTTAACCTTCCTATTAGATCTCTATTTCTGTTGTATCTTTAGTTTAGTTTGCATGGACCCTTCTTTGCCACTTGTGGGTAGAACTGGCTGTAATTTTGACAGCAGCAGGGTTGGTTTATATATTGTCCTCGAGTTCTGCGAGTGCGAGTGAGGTTTATTTTCACTCACCAGTCAAAACGCCTCATGTCATTAGCTTCCAATATTTCATAATTTGTGCACCTTTTTAATCACGAGTTCACAGATTCACTTTGACAACTCTGCAGCAATATTAATTCCCAGTTACGTTAAGGACATTTACAAAATCTTTTACATTGATTCTATAAGTAGGACCTTATATTGTGATTTTTGGGGTAAGATTTTGTCAGTTTTAAAGGTTTTTTATTACACCAAATCTACTGACTTGAATGTTACCTCATCAAAAACAGACCCGGAGTCGTGTTTTGCTTCATTCACACGTTTGACTAATACTTTATTATTAGTCTTTTTACATCTCCAAAGCTCAAAATGCTCTGTTCCACCTTGTGATGTCATGAAGTAGTTTTCAAGTTAATAGCTCCTTTTTTTTTTTTTTACCTTCTGTTCAGTAAAGTTTGGCATTTCCAGGTCTGAAATCATCCAAATGATTCTGGCGAAGGTGAATGGAGTTTAAAAACACAGTGGAGCACTTCTTGAATGACAAAACACAACTCCAGGTCTGTTTATAATGACAAATATATAAGAAAACGGGCGATTTTAACCAAACCACAAACAGGAATACCAGAATTAGACCGCACTACATGCATAAAAGATAAAAGTACGATATACATTTCTTCTTACCTCCTGCGATTATAAAGGTGAGAAAGAGCAGACTCCTCATGACTGTGGTTGTGTAGCGTTAGCGACAGAGCTACACTGTTTTATACTCCTGATACTATGGGAAAAGCGTCCGCTGCACAACTACCCAACAGCTTATGGCAAATATGACATGTGGGATCATTCCCATCACATAAACTAAACATAAACTTCATAATATTACAGACACGACACACTTTAGCACGAGGAGTTTCACATGTGATACTTTATTGGTCGACAAAAACGACAATCCAAAAGCTCAGTCTTCTTAGTTGGAAGTAATTTTCTGTGGGATTGAGAAAAGACAGTTGTTATCAAGCTTAACTTACATTTTGAAATGCGTTTTAAAAGAAAAATATGAAGTTAAAGGTGACTAAAGGGCCTATTTTATGTTTTAATGTTGTTTCCTCATCAAAAACATGCCTGAGCTTGTGTTTCGTTTCATTCACACACGTTTAACTCGCAGATCCAGCGTATTTTGGTTGAGTTCCACCTTGTGATATCATATTGTAATACAGGAAGTGCTTTTACACTCCATACACCTTTGCTAGAACCATTTGGATAATTATTACAGTCCTGGAATTGCAGATTTCTACTAAACGGAAGGGAAAATGTAGCTGTTTCATTACTCAAACATTTGTGAATGAAAAACACAACTCTGAGGATGTTTTTAGGAGGTAGCAGCATTATAAAATATGTTAAAGCTCATTAGAATCCATTTTGCATACTATAGGACCTCAAATAAAACCTTAATAAATACGTGTTACCGCCACCAACTCAGTGCCACATTGTGATTAAACCTCTATTTCTTAAGTGCTGAGTAGTTTTCTTACAGCGTTGATCCAGTCCATGTAGGCGCTGACCCTGGTGAACACGGTGGGCTTCTTCGCCAGGTTGCAGCTGAGGCCGGAGCCGAAGCTGACGATGCCGTGGACCTCCCAGATGCCGTTACTGTTCTGGCAGTTCAGGGGACCGCCGGAGTCTCCCTGCGTGTGGGGAAAAACAGTGTAGTTAAATAATACGTAGACACCATCAGTTTCAGGGACCTGTCAGACTTAAAGATGCAGTGGGTCCGTCACATTCTCCTTGTGTAAAAGTCAAAGTTCTGCCTGGATTGTTCCACAGAATTACATTAAACAGCTCTACCTCACATTTATTATTTATTATAGCTCTAAAATAGCCATAAAAACAGGCATTTCATTCTAACAGTGAGCGGGGTCGCCACTCCACAGATCTGAACCTGTAACATGGCCTGGTTAGGTTTTATGTTGTACTGTGAAACTTTCCAGACAAAGCAATAAAACAGGTGTGAGGGACCCTCCACCAGAAAAATGACACAATGCAACTTTAATACTAATGTATCAAAACGTTTGGGTTAAACTAACAATGGAGCTGAATTGGAAATAAAGTGTGATAATAATGTTCTAATATCCAATGTCATCCATTCACTAACGCATAAAAAAATATAATATAATATATAACACATAACATATTAATGTTAGAAGCAAATGACTGTATTTGCATAACTTATGCTCTATTTCAGCAGATGGGAGACAAATGAGAGACATATGGGAGATTATAAATTATTGTGTCTAAACTTTTTTCCACAGAGGCCTACGTACTGAAAAGTTTTCAAAGTGGAGAGTCACAGTGAGTCATTGTTTCTGAGGTTACGGGGAAAGTAAAACTTCAGTCTCTGATCATATGGGGCATTTGAGCTGTTTACCTGTGCAGCTAAAGCCACACGCTTTGACAAAACTTTATAAAGATGAGTTTGAAAAACACTGCACTTGTCCAGATGTTTTAATAATAAATAAATAGCATTCCTGTATTTGTTTTGTCACTAGTTCTTCCTACAGCCAGTGGAGATCAGCAACTTTATATGTGAAAGGTTCACGGATTTTCCAAAGTTATTACTATATTAAATGTGAGACCTCATATGTAGGTGACAGTTAGTTGTTGAGACTCACGTTGCAGCCGGCCACGACCCCGTCTCCTCCAGCACACACCATGGTCTCTTTGACCTGGAAGCCCCACCAGTCAGACTGACTGCAGGTGGCGTGGTCCACCACAGGGAGCAGGGCCTGCTGCAGGTAGTCAGCAATGGGCCCTCCAGCTGAGACACACACAGGGACAACAGGCTCAGTGTGGAGCATGTGCACAGCAGCAAAACACAACTGTTCCATATTCTGGATGGATTTAAAACAATTCAAGAAATAAAACAACTTACAGTATATACTACAGGGCGAGGGTTATCGAAACTGATTACTAAAACTGGCATCAAACTAGATACTTAATTTATAAGACCTTTTATAAAATTCTCAGATTTTTGGGGCACTTGAATATGATATGAATAAATCAGCTTCAAGTTTTGAGACTCTGTGTAATGAGAATTTGAGAGTAAGTTTCTGTTTTGGATTCATATACAAACATACAATAAACATTACTCATCCATCTAACATTTCAGACATTTCAGAGCCCAAACGGAAAGTGCCTCAACACTTTTCCTGCAGATGTAGTAAAGACAGTAGCACAGCACTGACTGTAGAGGCGTCCCCAGCCGGTCACGTAGCAGGGGGCGTTATTGGGCAGGATGGAGCCGTTCTCAGGGAAACAGGAGGGCTGGATGGTGTCGGTCAAGGCCACAGGGGAGTCCAGCTTGATCAGGGCGATGTCATTACTGCCAAAAGACAAAACAAACATCATATTTACATAGTTTACATGTTTATTTCAGAAGTGATTTTGTAAAGAGCAGAGAGTCAGAGGGAGCAGAGGATTCCCTGTATTTATCTTAAACAACATGATATTTTTGTACCGGATCAAGAAGGAGCTCCAGTCCTCGTGCACAATGATCTTGGCGGTGCCTTTGTACACGGATCCATTTTCCTCCTCCAGCAGGTTGTCTTTGCCCAGGGCCACTCTGTATTGTCTGTTACTGCAAAATCACAGAGAGGGACACACAGTGAGTATTATCACAATGGCATCTTTTATTTAACGTTTATTATCATTTACATTCATATTAGTATTTTTTCCTTTCTTTTTGCTGAGATCTCCAACGTGAAATATTTGCTTGTTTGTTCATAATCAAAAAATATAATAAAAAGAAATGAAAAATGACCAAATATGAAATAATCCATGACTATATGGGACAAGTCATTCTTATAAATCCTTCCTTTTATACTCTCTCTTGCTGTTGAACTGTCATATTATAGATTTATTGTCATGGCTTAAGGCTATTAACTGTAATTACTGGGCCCACCCTCATACCACAAAAACTGTCACAAAGTTCAGCCTCTTTCGTGTCACTATAAATACAAAAATGTGTAATTACTGTATGTCGAGACAATATCTTTAGAAAGTGTTGCCTTTATTTAATCCCAGAGGTGGGTAGTACTACATTTATTCAGTTAGATTTACTTTTGAAGAAACTGTACTTTTCTGACAGTATACCTTTACTCCTACATTAGTAATATATCGACACCTTCCTAAAATAATCGCATAAGTCATTTTTTCAGGTTTTTCAGGAAACACAAAAAAAACTCTCCCCAAAACTGAAATTATGGCATTTTTTTGCCTGATGAAAACTTGGGCAAAAAATGACTTAGGCGATTATTTTAGGAAAGTGACGACATTTATTGAAGTAACAGTATTCTTACTTGAGTAGAAGTTTTGGTTAGTCTTCCCACTGTGAGTAAACCCACAAGTGATAAAAGTTTTAAATGGACAATATGAAATAATCCGAAAATGTGTGTTTCTTGCACCTCTTCTTTGGATACAGTATGATTTTCTCATTTTTGTGTTTGTCCTTTGAAAATAACAGATTTTGTGCATAATGATTCTTTATTTATGAATGGTTTGTCCTTCCAATTACATTAACTTTAAATTATAAATCAAAATGGCATGTAGTGATAGTTATTTTTACTTATCCAAATGCTTTTTACTTTTACTTGAGTAATTTGTTGGTTACTTTGAACTTCTACTTGATTCATATTATTTTGAATTAACTTTTATTTAAGTACAATTTTTGCCTGGTTTACCCACCGCTGTTTACCCCCAAATGATTAAGAGGGCAAGTTTGTCATTCTTATCTCATATATCTCATATAATAAGCTTCAACATCAGTGGATTTTTAGTTTGGATATTCCTTTCAAAAAGAGTAAATCTCCCATAGAGTTACGTAGTCCCCGCCCTCCATCTCTGAAATTATTACTAAAACGTGACAAAGTGTTAGTTGACTTGTGCTGTATAGTTACCCGATGCAGTGGGCGGCCGTCAGCACCCACTGGTCAGTGACGAGGGTGCCCCCGCAGGTGTGACCCCAGCGATCCCCACTGAGGTACTGCAGAGAGATCTGAAACAATACAATACTATTAGTGCAGCTCCCCCTAGTGGTCTCAGAATGGACTGCTGTCTTTACAATCTTACTCAAATACACCAGAAAGGTTATTACCAGGATAATAACACATACTTTCATTTCTGTAAAATAACGTCTGCACTTTCCAGATTCTGTGTGGTTCCATGGAAAAATCACACTATGGAACATTCTTCATGGAGACAGATACATTTTTATCATACAGTGGAAGATTACAGCCAAACAAACAACTTTTGGATAAAGGTACCAAATAAGAGTCAGGATAAGGGTCGGGTTTGTGGCCCGCTCACTCATTTTCAGAACAATAAACACCCACAAAAAAGCAAAAATTTACAGTTACTGGTTCAGACTGGTTTCAAACCTGTTTCGGATCTTCTCCGTGCCTGGTTTAGACCAAATTTAGACCAGATTTAGACCTGGTTCAGACCTGGTTCAGACCTGGTTTAGACCTGGTTCAGACCTGGTTTAGACCTGGTTCAGGCCTGCTTTGGACCTGTCTTAGACCTGGTGTTGCCTTAACAAGATTTTGATGGGTTATACAAAAACATTTTTAATATCTTCTTCCAAATATGCGTTATTCAAGTTTCAACTCCAAAAAAGTGCAACTTTTAAAAATACAAATTCAAAATTTTCAGTCAGATTGAGTTTATTAAAATACTGAATAAGAAAACCAGAATCTCCTTTGCATATTTTGCTGTATCTGATGTGTCAACAAAAAGAAGAAAGACATTTAAACCAGGCTCTTTTACACAAAAATGCCTTATTTCTATATATGAAAACGTTGCATGATAAAAATGTATGTGCGTAAACTACAGGAGAAATTTAAATTTTACATCTCTAAATTTAAGATTCGTTCCACTTCACCTGAAGTGTCTCGCCTTATTAAAGGTACACTGTGTAACTTTTCAGGTTGGGGCTCTGCCACCATGGAGATGCTATTGGATTTATTCAATTATGAGTGTTTTTATAGCTCAAAAATACCTTTAAAAACATTTAAAAAAAAAATTCTGACTGTGAGGGGAGTCACCACTTCACAGATCTCACCCGTAAATTGGCC
Source organism: Scartelaos histophorus (assembly GCA_000787155.1). NCBI lineage: Eukaryota > Metazoa > Chordata > Actinopteri > Gobiiformes > Gobiidae > Scartelaos > Scartelaos histophorus. The sequence continues at coordinate 10,976 of KN515600.1, forward strand.
CAGTGGCATCTCCTGCTTGTCTCTATGGAGACGGATACATTTAATGGTATATTTTGAGACATTGCAGGCAAAGCAATAACATCTCCATGGACACAAGCAGGTAACAGACCCTCTACCAAGAAAGTTACACAATGCACCTTTAAAATCAGCGTTTGGATCCATTTTGCATTTACAAACTGCACTGGGGTGACTTATCTCACATAGAAAACATGACCTTGTTCTGGTTTAAACTCTTCACCCGCACCACTCACAGCACATTTCCATTTTGACCTTGTATAGAATTGTCCAGAGTCGTACCTGCCAGGGCCAGCTGTGGGGTCTCACATTATGTCCTCCAACCACCTTGCTCAGCAGAGGGGGGAAGGCGGGCTCGCCACAGCCGTAGGCTGCCAAAACACAGAAAAATCATCACATATTCACTTTCCTAAACCTTGATATTAAAATGTCTCAGACTTACCCCCAACAATGAACAGAGCGAGCACCAGAAGCTTCATTGTGTCAGTACTTCAGGTCTCCACAAACAACATCCCTTTCTTATATACCCACTGCCTTGTGCAACCTGAGGCATTCTGGGAAAAAAGGCCAGTTTAAGTGTGTGAATGCTAACATCAGGTCACATTCACAGGGAGGTTGTGGGTTCGATGCCAGTTTGATTTACTTATCAAAAATTCAAGTTTTTTTAATGCCTTACTTATTGCTTGGTTGTGTGATACAAAGTTGACACTAAATTTGCAGGTAACTAAAATGTTGATTATTGAGTAATTTTATTGTAATTATTATTTCATGTTTGTTCATAGAAGTATCTGATCTGTTTATTGGTTTAGTGTTTGAATTCTAAAACCTTAAGATTATATAACACGGAGTGTGATTAGTGCCCATGTTGCCCGCTCCCCCGGGCACATGTGCACTGTTCACACACACGTTTATGCTTCAGATAAGACTCAAGGCTAACAGGACCTGTCAAAACTTTCCATGGCAACACAAATCTATAAAAGTGTGAACAGCGGTATAAGCTCCATTGAAGTGTTGCCATGAAGTTTGTCATCTTGTCCTTATTTGTCGCTGGGGGTGAGATGACATTACAAAACATTTTAATCCCTCTAGTTAATATTAGTACATTATCACTTTTAATTTCACATTATCACGTTTAATTCTGTCTGTCCTGTGCCCAGTGTACGGCTGTGGCCAGCCCACCTTCCCTCCTGTTGTGAACAGGGTGGTTGGAGGAGACGATGCCAGGAAGCACAGCTGACCCTGGCAGGTATCACCAAATATACTAAAACTATATTGAAGAGAAGCACTCATTTGTTCACTGCAGTGCGGTTTAGCACCAAACAGGTGAGATATTTACACTTGGAGTATCTTGGTTTGATACTGTGACTTCTTATCTCCACTAGGTGTCGCTGCAGTACAATGCCCCCAGTGGAAACTGGTACCACACGTGTGGAGGGACTCTGATCTCAGACCAGTGGGTCCTGACGGCTGCTCACTGCATTGGGTTTGTACAGCAGTAATGTTTCTGTATGTAAACTAGACCTGGGCATTTAGCAGGGGGTATATCCAGCCCTGGGTCTGAAACACTGAGGTTCCATTATAAACTATGTGATAATGAGAAGAAGAGCAGGGGTCACAGAGGCAATAATAAGAGCAGCTTTAGTTACAAACGCATCCTTCCCTCATAAATACTGCATCAGTTTATTCTCTTTCACATGTTTTACATTCACACTGTTTCAGCACCTACACATCCCAACACACTAATACATGAAAAATAAAACACATTTCTAAAAAGTAATAATGAATAATAGTTGTAATAATTCAGAACTAGTACTGCTATTATACTATAACAAATATTGACATTCTTTTTATTCCTTGTTGAAAAATAATTGTAAATTGATTTGTTATAACAAAATAATTCAACAAAGATCATCATATGAATGATATGAACAATTTGTAACACATCATTCTCTATTTATTAACACAGCAATAAGAACATATATACTTAAATTTGTAATATAAACATGAAAACATGTATCGTGTATATGTGACTAAAATAACCTCAAATACAGTTAACTGTTTTCATAACACAATAACAGTGTGACACAATGTATTTTCACTTTCTTCTTTATTTCACATTAAAAACACTACTTAAACTTAAATAAAGTGAGCAGGATGTATGAATAACAGTTACTTAATAATAACATGAAAGGCTTGGAAAAATATGTTTATCTCTTGTAGTTTTATTTCACAGCAAGTGAACTGGAATCAAGAACAGATTTGATAAGTGCAACATTTATTGTATCGACAGACATTATTACCGGTCTCCATTTTCTTTGTTCTAAGCTCCAAGATTCTTCTCCAGGTCCAAAGTCGTCCAGTGCTCACGCCGACAAATTTGACATAGATGAAAATGCATTTGATTAGTACATGCATAGCTAAACCTACTTAATCCAGACAAAGAAAACATTTAACAATTGATGTATATTTCAACGCAATAATAAAACTACTTTACAAATATTGCTTATTTATATAGCTAAACCTACTTAATCCAGATAAAGAAAAAAAAAACTACTTTACAAATATTGCTTATTTACTACTCCCACTTTGAGCCGTCATACCAACCAATCATCATATAAAATAATACTACAATTAAAATCAAAACAGCAATTTGTCTACTATTACTGCAAAGTCACTCTATTGTTACCCATTACTGAATGAAGATAAACAAGTTTCATTCAAATTCTAATATAGAAATAGTTTTGGTTCTCTCCACATACATAAAGGTCCAACTGTATATTATGCAAATCTGACTCTTTGAGCTTTAGGTCATGTTAGAATGTTCTTACCTCATCAAAAACACACCTGGAGTTGACTTTTATTTCCTTCACATGTGTTTGAGTAACCCTTTATTATAAGTCTACATCTCCACAGCTCAAAATGCTCTGTTCCACTTTGTGATTTCATGAAGCAATAGTTTTCAAGTCAACAGTTGCTTTTAGCTTTTGTTCAGTAGACATTGCCATTTCAAGGGTGTATTGCATAACTTTGCTGAAGGAGGGTCAAAGGCTTAATTTCTTCATGGAGATGTTATTGCTTTGTCTGGAATGTTTCACAGTGTGGCATTTAACCTGTCTATTGTGATAGAGACCAGACCAAAGTTACAAGTCAGATCTGTGGAGAGGAAACCCCGTTTGCCCCACATGACCTATTACAGGTTTTGTGTTGAGCAGAGACAAGAAATATCGCGTGTACCTGGGCAAACACAGCATGAGAAACAAACAGGAGCCGCACTCCATCGCCATCGCCCCGTCCAAACTCTTCACTCACCCAGACTACGACTCCTGGAAGATCCGGTAACACATGAGCAAACGGCCACTATCTGCCCTGAAGGGTGGAGTACAGCTGCAGTAACGGTGCGTTTGTCCGTGTTATATTTGTGTGTAGTAATGACATCGCCCTGATCAAGCTCTCCACCCCTGTGAGCTTCACTGATGCCATAAAGCCCTCGTGTTTACCCACCGCGGGGGAGGGTCTGCCCCCTGCTACGTCACCGGCTGGGGGCACCTGGAGAGTGAGTGCATGCCACACATACACATGTTGCATACTGTAGCTTTAAAGTATGGAATATGCAGCTTTTGATAAAAATAGACTAAATTAAAATCATGTTTTTTTTTCATTATGGATGTTGTTACGGCCCCAGGCCTTCAGACTGTATTTTTGTGTATTTTGCTGCTATTTTGTTCCTGCTGCCTGAGCCTTGGTCCCTGATTGGTGGAGCACCTCTGCACCTGGCCCCGCCTTCAGCCTCCTCCCCCTATTTAAGAAGATCTCCAGCACCTGCTCGGGGCTGCTGGCCTTGGTGGCCAGTCTGTCAGTGTGTCTCCTGTGTTTGTCACTTTTGTTTGTGCTAGCTTGTGACTTTGTGTTGAGACACTCGTTTGGGTTTAGTTAATTCTGTTTTGTGCCTTTTGATTTGGTCACTCGATTCTGTTTGTGGGTTTGTGGTTTTCTTTGGGACATTTGTGGTTTTGGTTACTTCTTACGTCCCTTAGTTTAATCACTCGTTTGGGAACCCATGTGACCCGTTTTAGCACAAAGCTTGTTTTATGTTAAATCTGTTGTGTTGTCCCTTATCTTGGTTTAGTTATGTACATATGTTACCATGTTTTGTTAAGTTAACCCTTTTACACACCTGTTAATTAAACCTTACTTATTTATTCCATTTTCCATCTTGGTGTTTTTTGTTACTTCCCTCACCCTAGCAGAGCTGGGTCGTAACAGATGTTTTTATTGCACTGAAAAACTAACTATTCTGAGTGGGCTCTCATCTCCACAAACCTGACTCCTGCTCGTTTTCACGGAAATGTTGTTCCTTGGCAATAACGTTGCACAGTTGACTATCCAGAAAATGGCTTAGAACACCACATTTCAAATGAGTTTAGCTTGGGCAGTGCTGGAGGACTAAAAAGGAGAGTGAGGGTGGAAGAGGGGCGGGACCTGGGGGCATAAGGAACAGTGCGATTGGTTGAACTGGTGTCCAGCCGTGCAGCCAGGTGTTCAACAAAAACATCTGGATGTAAACAGGGCAGTTTTCTGTGATGTCACATAGCACTTGAAACTGTAGTGGCCAGTTGAGTCAGTAAAAGCTGATTGTGACTGCAAATTTACCTAGTTTTCATTAATATTGTCAAAAAACGAACCATTAAAACACCATTCGTAGAAAAATCAAGTGTTAATTTCACTGAATGTTATTGTGCTGATCTGAGCTTTTCACTACAGCTAAAGGAGCACAGACATTTTGCCAAGTGATTCTATCTATTCTTAACCCACTTTGATTTTATATAGAATGTAAAATTCTAAATATCTATAAAACCTCCCATGTTATTACTTGTGTGAAACGATCCTATGAAATTTCTGACATTTTCCATCATTAAAGTCCCTCTATTCAGCTTCCTGTTTAACTATGACATTTCTACTTTTTGAGAACTTTTTTCCCTGTTTAATTTTGATTTATTAATTATTATGCCAATGGTGCAAATTTCTGAAACCCACACATGACAGCAAATTACAATAAAAGTACGTGTCTGCATGCTTGTTCAAACATTCGACTTATGTTTTTGTATAATTTAATATATTTGTAGTAATATTTCAGTTTTAGACAGCAATTTAACATAACTTTAATCAAAAAAAGTTAATTTTTTGTAAATGTAAAAAAAATGCAATGCACGTTCACACTGTTCACACCTAGTTTTGCTCATTTGTATTCTTGTATTTTTTGTTTTGAGTGAATTACTATAACAGCAATGCAGATTTTTGAAACCTACATGTTTATAATGGGTGTTTTTACAAGCTAACCTCAAATGTATAATACTCACCTTGAATCTCTTACCTTCTGTGCAGCTCTCGGGCTCTTGGGCGACATCCTGCAGCAGGCTCTCCTCCCGGTGGTCAAACATGAGTCCTGCTCCACTCCAGACTGGATGGGAGGTCCGGTCACGACCAACAACATCTGTGCAGGGGGAGACGGAGAGCGCGCGGGGTGCCAGGTCAGACAAATTTACAGGATTATTTCCCTAAAAAACCTCAAAAATAACTTTACATTTATGGTGGGACTGGTAAGAGTGAAGGATTATTAACAACCAACTCAAATCTGAATGTGTGTAATTATCAAAAAGTGAGATGTTATTTTGAATATAATCAGTGTTTTGGGGGACTTGCATTTGTTATAAGCAGTTAAATGTTCTCTCAACCCTTTTTACATGTGAGTTTTCAATTAATTTACTCTTAATCTTAATCAAATGTAACTGGTTTCTATAGAGGTCCTGATACCCTAATGGATTTTTAAGTTTTCATTTTAAACTAAAGCTTTTTCACAATTTTTACACACTCATTCAATGTTTTTTTCTTTATGTTTAATACTTTCTACAGATTAGATACATGCAAAAGTCATCAAATATACAAAAAAATCTATGTTTTGAGTTATTTTGGGTTTATTTTGTGTGCTACATATGTGTGTCCATTCATAGTTTTCTTGGCTCTACAATGTAAATAGAAATAAAGAAGAAATACATAAAATAAAAAAGAAAAGGGTGTCCAAACTTTTGATTTTTGACTAATAGCCTTTGTCATTATTCACAGTTTATTGAGGCCAATTAGGTCTTTAGGTAAAAACTGCTACTTTTTGACATTAAATCCCAAGCTCTCTGTCCCCACCTGTGTTGTGGCGCCCCCTACAGGGAGACTCTGGCGGCCCTCTGAACTGCCAGGGCAGAGATGGGTCCTGGGAGGTCCATGGGGTGGTCAGTCGTGTCAGTGCCTACATGGACTGGCTCAACAAGGTAAGAACACATGGTAAATGATAAAACATGACAGTAAATTACAACAAAAATATATGTTTGGTTATTAGAAGAAAGATACTAAAATAAATAATTTGATGATAATTGAATTTATATGTTTTTATTACATTTTTTTTGAGTAATTTTATATAATTTGAATAAAAATATAAATTCCTTTAAAGACTACACAATAAAAGCGCCAGAAACAAACAAAAAAACAGGCTACCTTAACACTCTCTGGGGGAATGTTTACAAAGACATATTTTGTTCAGTAATTTTTTGGTGTACGGTCATAATATTCTGATTTTTGCTGCCTTTTTACTCATTTTACTCACTTGTGTTCTTGGCCTCTCCCCATGTCTCTCTTTCAGATCATGACAAGTAACTAAGCAGTGGATTGGTTTTCATCTGTTGGCAAATAAAGAGTTTAAATATATCTGGAAAATCTGCTTTTTTTTTTCATTTATCTCTCAATATAATGTAATAAAATGTGCATTTATACAAGAGAAGATCATGCTTAAATTCAGTATGGTCAAACATGAACATTAGCAGAAATAACAGTCAAAATAACAAATAAACCATTTTATTTGCGATACACAAGAATCGTAAACATACAATGAGGAATCATGTGTTCTGCTGATTTAACAAAAGTTAAATCAAAGTCAAAAAGTCTAATGTCTTTTACTCTTCATACAAAAAAAAGAAGCAGTCGTAGATCATTTCAGCGCTTCAAACCCTGAAGTTACAGCTATTGCTTTAGCCTCATTAAAACTGCTTCACTCCTCGGTGCACCAGCAAACAGCAGATATTACAGACTTTATATTGAAAATCTCAATTGAACAAAAGGTTAAACAAAAATATAAAAAAATTAAAGCAGCAACGTAAGGTTATTCTCGACTAAAGCAGTTCTGAGAGACTAAAAATAGCTGATCATCTTAAAACTACCACTAAATGACATCACAAGGTGGAACGGAGCATTTTGAGCACTTATTGACAGACTAATAATAAAGGGTTAGTAAAACATGTGTGAATAAAACAAAAACAACTCCAGGTTTGCTTTTGAGGCGATAACAACATTCTAACATGGCTAAAAGAGTCAGTTTTGTGTAATGGATCTTTAAAATGACCTAATACTGCTCACTGTATTTTGTAGTTTTACCTTCCGATTACTTTTCCATTGGTGATGACATTCTGCAACTGTTCCCAGAAAATTATCAAACAAGGTAAACCAACATCAAATCAACCGTTTTTAACTCTTTAACTCACCAGTAATGCAGCAAGCCCCACACATCACTGCATCACTCCCAAACTCTTCTCCCAAACGAGTCTTTTATAGCCTCAGTAACCTTACGTAACCCGAGAGCCGTGAAGCCACTGCTCCTAAGGTGTGAACCGTAACAGCAGGTCAACACCAGGACACGGACCTGACGCCAACCGTATTAATGATTCATCAGTAACCAAAAAACACCTTCTTTACTGGAAACTAAATCAGACTATATCAGCTTGTTAGCCATTAATCAAGGTGTTGCAAGTAGATTTTTTCCAACTAAAAAAATACCAGGTTAGTAGTAATATTTTAAAAAAATGACCATATTTAATATAATAACTACTACAGCATATGACTGATCAGATTTCTAACTTTACTAAAACATAGTTAACATAATTATATTTTAAAAGCAAAGAGGCCATATTATGCTATTTTTTTAATCTTTGTTTTAATGTTGTTTCCTTATCAAAAACATACTGAGATTTGTGTTTTGTTTCATTCACACGTTTAATTAACACACAAGCCCTGCATATTTAGGCTGAGGTGTTCTCTCAGACTGTAAGCACCCTGTTTCACCTTGTGATGTCATGTGGTGATACAGAAAGTGAAACACCTTCACTAGAATCATTTGGATTATTTCAGACCTGGAATTACCCATTTCTACTAAACTACAGGTAAAAGGGAGTTGTTCACTTGAAAACTATTGCTTTGTGACATTACAAAGTAAAACAGAGTGGCCCTTATAAAGTAATTAGTTTTTCCCTTTCATTTATGTATTATTATTTCAACCAATGGAGGGTGGTACTTGTACTTTTCATAGTACTTTTCTGGGAGCATACTTTTACTTCTACTTGAGTAATATTTTTTATTTTGATTGATGTAACAATACTCTTGAGTAAAAGTTGTGGTTCCTCTTCCCACAATAAGTCTGACAAAAGTTTTATGTTCACGTTATGAAATTATTTGAACAGCATTTTCACATGAGAGAAGAACTTGTGTGAAGTTTGTGAGTTGTTGTGTGAATAAATGTATTTGACTAAAGAAATTATTGGTCTGGATTTGCTGACTTAACAGGGAGCGTGGCAAAATCTCTCAGAACTATTATGTGTATCTGACCCAAACTGCACTCACAAGACTAAACCTGCAGGGGGAATTCATGCAAAAACTATATGTAGACAGATTAAATTTAGCAATCAAGAGTTTTATCTGTCTTTTCACATATAAATACCAAAAGAATCCCAAATCTTCAGCTCACTCACTTCTCGTTTATGCTGTTGTTTGATGTAAATCCTTAATATGAATAAAAACATTTACCAACTAATACAAATTCTGGTTGACTAAGACTCCGTCAAGGTCCTATATATTACACAAAATGGGTCCTTGTGATGTCGTTTTAAAGTTAACAGCTCCTTTTACCTTGAGTTTGTTAGAGATTGGCAAGTCCATGTGTGAAATATTCCAAACGACTAGTGAAGTGTGGAGTTTTAAACCTAGTGGAGCACTTCCTGTATCACCACACTACATCACAAATATTGGAGTTTTCTGACTGAGAAAAGAACTCAGAGCCAAAATATGCAAGGTTTGTGTGTTAAAGGTGGAGTATATACTGTACTTATATCTATGTAATCATTTGGTTGGGGGTACGTCACTTTCTCTGAATATGTAAAGGGCTCTGACTGGAATGTTTCACAGAGATTAAACGGCTCTACTTTCCATTTATTAAATCACAGGTGGTTTTATAGCTCAAAAATACCTAGAAAAACAGTTAATAAATCAAATCTCATGTTAGTAGAGAAAGTGGTGCAAAGAAAATCGAAACACAATAAATTCTGACACTTGCTTTACCCCTCCTGGAACGTGGTAGATGGGCTTCATGCCCCTGGTAGGGTCACCCAAAGCAAACAGGTCCTGGGGGACGGGTCAGACTAAGTGCGGTTCAAAAGCCCTATATGAAGAGGAAAAATCATAGGCACGTGACGTCGCCCGGATTCAGAAGCTCCATACGATGAGCACGTCACAGAGGCCAGTTATGTCGCCCGGAACGGCATCATCGGGGCCCCAACCCTAGAGCCAGGCCTGGGGGGGTGCTCGAGTGCAAGTGCCTGGTGCCATTCCCCACAGGGCACGGCTGGGTACAGGCCGAAAGAGTGACATGGGGCAGGAGGGTCCGGTGCGGCAGTCGAAGGCGGGGACCTCGATGACCGGACCCTCAGACATGGAGACTAGCTTTGGGGACGGTTCCTCTGGAGGAGCTGGAGGAAGTGTCTGGGGTGAGGGAAGTCTATGAGTCCCTGCTTAGACTGCTGCCCCCGTGACCCCGCCCCAGATAAGCGGAAGAAAATTGATGGATGCCCATTATTGCTTTGGCTGGAATGTTCTATGGTATGATAATAAACACATTTATCTAACGTTTATTCATTACGGGTGTGGTGCTTCTCCACAGACCTGACTTGTAACTTGGTTTGATTTGGTCTCCATGAAGATAGAAAGTTTTAATACCATACTGTGAAGCATTCCAGACAAAGCAATAACATCTCCACCAAGAAAAACATTTGACGGACCTTCCACCAGAAAAGTTACGCGATGCACTTTTAAACATGTGTGAATGAAACAAAACACAACTCCATGTGCGTTTTTCATGAGGAAACATTATACCAGATCAGAAAACGGCGTAAAAATGGTCAGTTTAATGTGGGTCACTCTCCTGGGGCAGGTTCACTCCCTCAGTCCTTCGGTGTCCAGGTGCACTCTTCACACAAGTTAATCTGACTCTTATCTCAAGGTTTACTACAATCCTGCACATTTTCCATGGCAACACATCTCTATAAAAGCGTTAGCAGGTTTTTCACGTCCACTGAAGAGTCACCATGAAGTTTGTGATCTTGGCTTTGTTTGTCGCTGGGGGTAAGCTGCAGTCATATATAACTTTGACTAAATGTTATCGTTATGGTTCAATATTTAAGAGCTGGAACTATTTTTTTAAACGTGTATTGCACAACTTTTCTATTAGAAGCTCCGTCAGCTGCTGGTCTTCTTTGAGATGTTATTGCTTTGTCTAAAATGTTCCACAGTATAGATTAAACCTATCTACTCAAGGGAGACAATTATAGGCTACAATACAGGTCAGATCTGTGGAGAGGCAACCCTGTTCACAGAGAAAAAATACTGTTTTTGAGTAATACAAACAAATGTGTTTGTTTCTGTTTGTGTGTTAATCATAACATGGAACATTCCAGTCAAAGCAATAACATCTCCATGGAGACAAGTCCTCAACCAGGAAAGTTGCACAATGCACCTTTAAGGCCCAGAATTTTCTGTGTTTTAATTTTGTTTGCTCTACTTGGGAATTATTTTGTGATTTTATTTTTTGCTCTCCTATCATGAGATTGATTTACTACTTAACTTGAGTAATGTTTTTAATGAAGTAACTGTACTGTGTGAAGTAATGAAGTAACAGTACTATATGAAGTAATGAAGTAACAGTACTATATGAAGTAATAATAATATGCTGAAGTAATGAAGTAACAGTACTATATGAAGTAATAATAATATGCTGAAGTAATGAAGTAACAGTACTATATGAAGTAATAATAATATGCTGAAGTAATGAAGTAACAGTACTATATGAAGTAATAATAATATGCTGAAGTAATGAAGTAACAGTACTATATGAAGTAATAATAATATGCTGAAGTAATGAAGTAACAGTACTATATGAAGTAATAATAATATGCTGAAGTAATGAAGTAACAGTACTATATGAAGTAATAATAATATGCTGAAGTAATGAAGTAACAGTACTATATGAAGTAATAATAATATGCTGAAGTAATGAAGTAACAGTACTATACGAAGTAATGAAGTAACAGTACTGTATGGAGTAATGAAGTAACAGTACTACACGAAGTAATGAAGTAAAAATAACATGCTGAAGTAATGAAGTAACAATAGATTTGGTTATTCTTTACACTGTGACTAATCCACAAGTGACAAAACCTTTACAATAATATGAAATGATTTGAACATCTGTTTCCTGCACTGCACTGTCACATATGGGTTAGTTTAGTTTTTTTTTTATGTTTAACCTTTAAAAATACTAGATTTTGTGCATTATTTTATATTTTTTATCCTTCTAATTACTTTAGAGGTGCACTGTGTAACTTTTCTGAAATTTTAGTTTATTGTTATATTTTTTTATGTATCGATATATAAAATCTGTTACTGTGCCCGACTATTGGAGATTTGAGCTCATATTCCTGCT
>JACN01157225.1:0-10143 GCA_000787155.1 Scartelaos histophorus
ATAAATAAATAAATAATGCCATGTGAACTGTCACCATATTTTGCATTATCGTTCCTGCCCCAATGAATCATCTCACTCCCTCTGCATTGCACTGTGTTTTCACAAAGTTTTAAACCAGATGCCCTTCCTGACATCATCATTTTCATTGATTCAAGCTTAAAATACCTGTAGACGGCTGCGTTTATGACTACTAGCCGCAGTGAACCCTTTGTAAAATGCTTATGCCGTCATTAGAAAACACATAATCACTTATCACGCGGGCCTGCCCCTGCGCGTGGAGGAAGTCATCAATCATGCGTGGTCACGTGACTGCGGCGTTCCCGGTGTAATGATGTGAGGTTTTTTGAAGGCCCAGGGTCCAGCTCCTCACGTCTGTCATGGCCGCCCATCACGCTGACGGCACAACAGCGGCTTCCTGGCATTTCTATTCTGAAGGTCATTTACTAGTTTAAAGTGACAGGGGAAAGGGAAGGACCGAGCGTGTCAGCCCAGGCCAACACCAGTTTGACATCAGCTTCCTGTGACATTCAATCAAGCCATTTTTCAGGTCTCCTATACTCAAAGCTGTGGGATTTTGCAAAGGGGGGGTATATATAGGGTTGGGGTGGGGGTGCCTGGGTCTCCGGCAGGTGGAAAAATGATGAATGGGAACAATCACACAATCACATCTGTGGCCCAAAGCACAACACTATAAATGTTTAGAGAGAGTGCAAGTAAATACATGGATGTCATACTGTCATGTGTTGTGTGTATTGGTGTAAATGGACTGTACTTATGGGTATAGAAATTACTCAAACGTACACAGATGCAATTGCTGAAAACTCAAAACACTTGGCAAGAGTAGTAACCTTTAAAGTTGGGTGTATTGTTTGGTGGTAAAGATTCTCCTTATAACAGACGGGTGCTTACAGTAGTGTGGTTTATATAAAGGTAGGTTTGTTCTTATAATATTTATTGAGGAAAAGAGACTTTTATCACTTAGGGTTATTATTACAATCTGGTGAAGGCTTGTGATAATCGGCTTAGAAATATATTCAAATTAAGACAGCTGAAAATTTAGAAATAGGTGTAATGACAAAATTGGTTCACATCTAGTTCTTCAGATGAGAGGAAACTCTGGAGATGAGATTCAAATCCAGAAAACACAACCTGTAATCTGCAAGGCCAGTGGGATCCATCAAAAAATCAACTGTGTTTCCCATTTTATTCAGTTTGTGTTATATCGTGCAAAAAAAGATTTCAATTCAACAGACTATATGCTAAGGCTGAGTTTCAAACACTGTTAAAACATTTTTAAACACACATTATTGACAGCCCCTGAAATGCAGGCTCTAACAGAAGTACTTGTGAAGACAAACAGCTCTAACTAAATATCTTGTTTATTTTATCAAAAAGGGCCATGGCCGTTTTGCTTTTTTCAATTTCTGGTGCAGTTTTTAGCTTGTTCAATTAAAAAAACAACAACAACAAAAAAGAACAGTAGAATGGATTACATTTTTTTGTTTTGTTCAAGTATTAGATGGATGATGTAACCTGTTATAAAAGAGGGGTTTGGGGGGAGTTTATAACCTCACAGAGGGGAGCTGGAAATGCATGTTTAAGAGCCCATCTCAGAACACCCTGAAACGAGTGGGCACGCACCAGTCACTGCTGACAGTGATCCTGATCAGGCTCCAGTCTACTGTCATTAAAATGAGAGACACATAAAACAATATGTCTCCCACTGTGGCATCAGGCAGCAGCAGCAGGCTCAGCGGCGCAGTGTTCGCCCACAAACCTGCAGGTTGGTGCTTCTATACCAACTCTGATTAGGGCAGTGTGCCGTGGGCAAAACAAGTGAATAGGCGAGTTCTGAGGGGCTGTAGGGGCAGATGGAGCCCTGGGGTTAAAACATACCTGTTTGAGTGAATGGACCAAATAAAGTTTGTTTATTTATTGATTGACTGATACTTGCATTCTTTCTTTCTTTCTTTCTTTTTTTAACATTTCAAACTGGAGATAAAGTTTAAAAAAAACAATCTTTTATATGATTTGTGAACATTTTCCAAGCAGCGCAAATAAAGACAGTGCACACACAGGTGGTACACACAGGTGGTACACAGTTTTAAACTGTCCAGTACTGGCTGCCCCCACCTGAACAGAGAGTCCCAAATGGACCATTATCTGTGTGGCCAGTGAGGGAGGCTGCTCCAGGCTCCACATACTTCAATTTGAAGACAACAAAAACACCTCTGTTTATCTAACAATCCTCTTGTCTGAGTCTAAACCCAGGCCCATAACTCATAGCAACAGACTTTATTTCATTTCATCTTACTTAAGTCATCATTTAGTTTACTTTTATAAGACATATTTGAGATTTTGCTGGATTAGATAAGCCATTTTATGGCTCATAAACGGACAGAGCTGACGTAGGCCGTATACACGTTCATTCACAAGGCAGGAAACTGTCACTTAACTTTACTACATGGTGCATTCTTGTCTTTGGGCAGTGAGAAGGACTCGCTTTTGAAAACACATTCTATCTTTAACAAGAATGAATGATACATTTTGTTCTGCATCAGTTGTATTCACTCTCCACTCTCCCTCAGCAGCCACCCACAGCATCACTGCTATTACAGCCTAACATTTACTCAATCTGCATCCGGTGCTTAAAACACATTTACGATGCAGAGAATTAGTAGTAAAAGAGCTGACTGTCTACTAAACTATAACTCCACTCCCTTATGCATGTATTGATCCCTTTAGTTTTAAATCTCCCTGTTTGCTCATGGTAAGTCTAGCTTCTCTGCTTCTTAATTTTTATGATGTGAGTCAGAGGGAGCCCAAGTGAAAAACCACCTCTGCTCTGGCGAATAACTCAAAGCGAGCGGCCATTAGAGGAGCATTTGAGTTTGCAGAGTAACAGATAGCAGCACTGAGCTAAAATGCTATCACGTGTAGCTCTTGGGTAGTTTAACTTGCAGTGCTAAGCTTAAGTGGTGCACATTATATGGAATGATGTATGATCTTGGCCTTTTTAGTCACTGTAGGTTGGTTGCTGTTCTGATGATACACCATTCTCATTGTACTTGCAGATATGAAGCCCTCAAAAGATTGAAACCAGGATCCCTCTCTCTTCTGCACTTCACAAGCAAGTCCTGAAATCTACCAGCTTGGCAACTTTTTAATAACATTTCATACTCTGCTAGATGTGCAGTATCGGCTAATATAGCGCTAACCATAAGAGGATGATTAAAACCTGCTGCCAGGAGCTGATAGCATTAACCTGTCAGTGTAGTGATGAATGACCTTCATATCTATCAACTTTATTGTCTGAAAAGAGAAAATATTTTCAGATAATGTGATTAGCAAAGCCGCGGGAGCAGGGGGAGACGCGGCGGCGGAGATTGGAGGAGCAATTAGCAGGGGGTCATAGCGGGGGTTCACCACAATCCAAAGTGGCCGCATTTGTTCAGGTCGACCGGACTTTATACATCATCTTAACTAAGTCGCATTGATCTGAAGAGCAGCAAATGCCGCTATCTATAAAACACTACTGACAGTTCACTATGCTAAGCTCATAATCCGCTTGTCACGCGTTGCCAGATTTAGCCGCTAATGATAAACAGTCTGTAGTGAAAGTGCATTTTTAATATTCAGGTACTGTATATCAGAGGAGGCAGGCGAGTCACAGCACCGCCACGGGGACGCCTAAACCCATTTCTAAAGTAAACAAGTCAAAATGCTTCTGTTTTTTCGCCAATGTGTTTGTTTTTTGAAATGCGGTGTGAAAATCCTCCGACTGAATATTTTCTGCATATTCTTTTATGATACTGCCGTGCGGTATGGAAGAAAAGACGCTATGTGCAGTAGTATCCAACGCATTTTTACAAGGATTACACTGTCAAAATGTGGATACAACTATAGTCATGAGATTGTTGTGAGATTTACACCTCAAAACATACTTGGTGTTACATTTTGTTTCATTTGCACATGTTTGATTAATCCTTTAGTATTAGTCTGATCATGTATGGGCCTTAAAAACACAGTGGAGCCCTTTGTATTACCACATGACATCACAAGGTGGAACTGAGTGCTTTCATTTTGAGAGAAAAACTAAATATTCAAGGTTTGTGTGTGTGAATGAAACAAAACACAACTCCAGGTTTGGTTTTGATGAGGAAACATTATAAAAAAACAGCAGAAAACAGCGTAATATGGGCCTTTTAAACATATTTTCTTTTCCTTCCAAACATTTACTGCATTTAAATCTACAGTATTGTATAAACTGTGTAAATTAGCTGCCTATTCTGACTGGGGCAGACACACGGGTGAAATGTCTTGCCCTACGACACAACACTATGAATTTTAAGCAAGCGATCAATACTATTAAAGCGCTCCACTGAGACAATTCTGAGGTCTGCCAGTGCATGTAAACGCTTTGCAAGATGTCAAGTCCTCATCGCCATTTTCTCATCAACTTTTTTCTTATAGTTTCAATATTGCGTGTAGAGAAAAGGTGACATTTCCGCTCAAGCACTCCCCGAGTTTAGCGGTTACACTGTGATGCTTTTTGTGCGTTATTTGGCAGTAAATGACCCTTTGACAGAGGAGTTCAGGACCACGGCCAGCTCCAGTCAGTCAGCCTGAAGCCACACAGTACAGTATAATAGGCTTTATTAGAAGTGAGAGAAACCACCAGGGGCCATCTGCTTTTCACGATCATTTTCCTGGTTTCGTAACATATTTTTGCAGTAATTATAAATGCTTTTCCAGTTACAAACAAACTCAAATATTTAACTTGAGCTATTTTGGGTTATATTATAGAATAGTTTTGTTTGTTCACATAGATTTTTCCTTACCTTGACTTGGATCAACAAAGCTCATTGACACGCTTATGATCTTCAGAGTTTATTATTTCTCTATCTTTAAAAATAGAGCAAAACTTTCACATGAACCACAGTTGACACCTCACTGCCTCTTTCTTCTTAGCTACAATGGCAATCCTATGAATAAATTATATTCATTTTGGATTTACACATTTTCTATAAGATACATTCATAAAGCTGTTTTAAACAGATAATGCCTCTGTCTATTTCTAGTTGAACACAACAATACACTTTTGTTAAATCTCCAATCCCAGAACTGGCCCTGCTTTTAATGCTCATGTGTGAAAAGGTGAGATAAAATAGGCAAAGCTCCAAGACGGTCCAAAACATGCCCCCACTATCCTGCTCAGCAGAAGTGACCCATATACACACAGCAGAACAGTCCACTCACCTGTGAATGTACTGCCAAGGATAATGTGTAAACTAAACACACCGTGCCTTGGTTATTTTTTAAACTTTTTTAATTGGAGAGTTACACATTTCAGATGTGTACAACACAAAATATATAAAGAAACACTGAATGGGAGAAGCACTGAGTACACAAGATTACATACAAGACATCCAGCGCAAGGCAGTAAATGCAAGAAATTAGATTAGATACACAAATAGTTTTAAAACAACTCATTTGATACACAATTTAGAACACATAACCACACACTCTCTGCCTGCACTCTCACAGTAAAAAAAAAGAAATGAAAATAGGATTACATCACAACTGAACCTGAGTTGCCAGTACTTAACTTGCATACAAAGTATTTAACTTGCATACAAAAGACACTTCCATGTTCATGGACAGTATAGTTTGCAGTAGAACAGACACTGGCGGCTCAGGATTGGTGCCATTCAAATCATGAAGAGGCATTTTAAGTTTAAACCAACTGGACTTCAACAGACTTGTAACCTTAATGAGAGACTCATGTGAGGCTCATTCTGCTTTCTGATTGGATTTTCATTTTAAGAAACACCAAATCGCTACATAAATAAATGGGACTTCATATCCAGTGTTTTTGTAATTAAGAATACACAGCATTTCCATACAAGCTACCATATATTTTATTTGAACATATCTATCTTGTATCTGTCTACACAGTTCATGTCTATAAAACATTAAATCAAAACTGTACATCCAGTTCCTTTAACAATGTATTTATCATGGGTTTGTTTCTTTAAGTGCAAAGAAACACTGCCTACATCAAATAAACAGCACTCTCATATAAAAGGTGTAGTAGGCAGCACTATACTTTTTGTTTTGCCCATTTGGCATTTGGGAGTAAATAAAAAGGACTTGACTCTGAAAGGCTTTCACTCCGCCTGCGTGTGAATGTAGCACTGAAGAGTGGAAGTATTGATATTCTTTTGGTGAAACATGTTTACAATTCAACCTTCTCCACTCTTTACTTTATTGATGATTAGCTTGGGGAGTTCTTTGTTCAGCGAGGCATCTTCTGCCTCCTTAAGGCCACAAGTAAAATTTTTCAACGTGTACATCTATAGTTATTGTATTATTATTATCCTTATTATTATTATTATCATTATTATCATTATTATGATGATGATGATGATTATTATTATTATTAACAACAACAATACTAATTTTATAATAATAATAATTTTCACTAATCTAACTACAAACTACTGTTACTACTGCTGCTGCTGCTACTACTACTTATATTATAGTTATTAAGCACATATCAACACACATTGTTCCTTTGTGCTTGTTTGTAAGTTTAACTGAGGCTTTTACACAGTCTATAAATAAACAGGCTATAGTAGAGGGCAGCGAAGGTTTGCTATTAAAAAGTATTTTATTGGCTGATGATGCTATGTGAAAATATAAATAACCAAACCACACTGAGATAGTGTGAAATCATTGCTTATATTGCAGATTCCTCATAAACTGTGGTTAGTCAGTGTAAGTGCTTGTGTTTACACTTGTGTGCCTGTGAGAAGTGCACCGTGCCAGTAGTGCTAGAATCTGATAGAACAGCATCGTCATTGTTATGTACAGACAATAATATTACAGTCACATAGAGGAACTGTGAGGCACAGAATTTCTACAGCCAGAATAATTACATTGTGCTGTTACTGTTATTGCTGAAATAAACTGCCAAAAGCTCTGAGCAATCCCTCTGCAAGTGACAGATGGGAAATAAGAGAAGACTTAAACCATCCCAGATCTATCAATATATTTCTCCATGGAGACAAGCTGGACCTGGACCTCCACTTGTCCAAGAGGCCGGTCAGGTCTGTCTAAAGCATGTTCTTGTTTTTTGTTTTTTTGTATTTTTGGGCAATAAAAAACATGAGTAATGGAATAAATGCAGATATGTTTGGTTCACTTCCAGGTAACAGTAACATATCCATGGAGACAACAGGAGAGAGGACATCAGAAAAAGCATTTCAATAATTGATGATTGTTGTACACCACTGTAACGCCCCCTAGCAGCAGGTACAGGGATCACCAAGAGATGACGAGACGATTGTAAGAAGGTACAAAAGTTTTATTACTAAAAATGTTTAAAAATATAAAAGTCTTTTTAAAATGGGGAATCAAAAATTGCCATTATACTGTCCAGGGGTCCAGGCTATGGCCAGTGTGACTTGCTCTGAGACCTGGGCTCTGCTGGTTTGGTGCTTGTCCCCAGCCTTGGTCCCTCAGAGCAGCTCGGCCTGTCTTTAGACACCTGGAGACCCCGTCTGGAGAGCACAGAAACAAACAGTGAGAGGGTCTCCATATACATCATAAAGTAACTAATACAAACTGCCTTAAAAATAATCTAATCTCAACCCAAAAGTGCAAAGTGAAAGTGACTGACCTGGAGAGCACAGAAACAAACAGTGAGAGGATGAGGAAGTGAGGGACCAGGGTTTTTAAACCAAAAGCACCGCCCATTCCAGCTGCCAACTAATTAAAACTGAATGGCCATAGGCCCAACACAAAGAAAACCACACCCACACCAACAAAGAAAGACACCCATCTAAAGTGACAGTAGCAGGAACGATACTTTCCCTCTTTACACCACTAATTTTACTTTTTTCTTGTCACACACTCTCACTTTTGTGTGCAAAAGTGATGTTAGGTAATGGCAAGACAGTCCTGCAATCATGCTCAGAACGCAGTGTGCAGGAGGTCAGCGTAGCCTGGGAGCTCAGAGCTAAGTGGACATTTACTGTAGACTTCTACCTCGAATGCCCCAGTGGTAAGAATAGTGTCAATGTCTGGCCTGGTTTGTCCTCATGCACCACGTGCAGGATCTTGTTACCTCCTTGCATCTTGTTAATATGATATTAAATATTACAGCTGGTGCTGGTTTTGTCTAGTCACTGATGGTTAGATCAGTTATAACATTATTTATTTTATTACTGTTAATAAACAGATCTTACAATAGTGAGATACTCTAAACCAACACACAGTTTGTAAATGTTTTCATCTGCACTTAATTTAGCCAAGCCAATGAGCCAGGAGTCTAGACAGTTGGGTCATAAAGTGCCCTTTTTAGCACAGTGCTAAATTTGATTAAACACACCGATTCATTGAGCTATTCATTTAATGAGCTCCTCTATTCATTCTCCCATTGCTCTTAATATAGACTTGGTTGGTTCAGTTTTTATCGTTGTTTAGTTCTGGGTTTAGTCCCAGCTGCTTTAGTAACTATTTTGATGAAGCATGTACACTAATGTGAACTAGGGTGACCACCTCAAAAAGTCCAAAAAGTGGGACAGGTAAGGAGATTTGGTGGGACATGGTGGGACGGACACGACAAATGTAATATTTCTTAAAATAAACATTTTTAAAGAAGATGTTTCTTGTTGCCGTGCCTTTTTTTTTATGAGCTTCGCGTGCAGCATGTCGTTTCAAGTCGTATTCCCCGCCATGGCTGACAGAGAAGCTAGTTTTACATAGACAACAAAACACTTTTTCATCGTCTTCCTCCACTGGTCGTGTCCATATGTATGTTTTAGTCCATTCCCTATTGTACCTGCAAACTCTCTTTTTCTTTGCCTCGCTGGCCATCTCCTCACATGCACTGCATTGGTCTGTCTCCCTAGTTTAGCTGTTTGGACTGAAGTTTAGCTGTGACGCTCACTCGCAAATGGTGGGCGGTAACAATTCCGACGCTACGCAGACTATTGGTCAGCTTCATCTATCACACAAACGTGTATGGACATTGTGTGGTCACTTTTTTATACAGTCTATGGTCGCTACACGAGCATATAGTTCGCCAGACACATAACCAAATTAACGTTTTAATACAGCACGATCGTCATGTCCGTATCCGTGAAAAAGCGGGACACGGCCAAGATAAGCGGGACGGCGGGACAGAGGTCCAAAAAGCAGGACAGTACAACCAAAAGCGGGACAGGTGGTCACCCTAATGTGAACTTACCTGTAACGGGGGCAATCATTTCTTCTCTTCTGTCCAACATGCTGACACACTGGTCTCTACAGGGTGCACTGCCCCCTCCAGGTGAGTGGTGGTATTACGTCCTAAACAAGGCTGTTGAAGGTAATGCTAGGCCACACTGGCACTTAATACCGGCGATTAACAATGGCGTCAATCAAACCTGTCAATCAAACCTGTTGCTAAGACTAGTAGTAGAGTGACCTTGGGGAATGAAGCATGGACACCTGATTTGTCTGTTATTAATGTTTATATCTTGATTTATGGACAAAATTGTGAAGTAAAACACCAAGATCATAGAACGGGGTTAATACAAACATTTTAAGACTAAAAGGAAGAGCCTGATAGCAGCAATTACCAGTGTTGGGCACGTTACTTTGAAAAAGTAATTAGTTACAGTTACTAGTTACTTACTCAAAAAAGTAACTGAGTTAGTAACTAAGTTACTACACTATAAAAGTAACTAGTTACCCAGGAAAGTAACTAATGCGTTACTTTTTTAAGTTAAAAAATGTAAAATATTTTGGAGTAAAGCAGCAAACAACAGATACCAGCATCAAAATCCACAGCGGATCCGCTGCGTATTTGTTCTGTATTCGCTTTCTGACTGTCGCTAACCCAAACCTCAGGGCAGCAGGTGTCACACAGCGGATATGCTGCTAAATCATCTTAGATCCGCACTGTGGACGCACTTTTAACACAACATTTATTAGATGTGTTACTATCAATGAGCGGATGTGCAAGTGGACATCGTGGATCCGTTCTGCGGACACGCGGCGAATCTTCGGCTTCCTCCGTTGCGGATTCACCACAAATACTTTTTGCATTCAGGGGAGGTTTCACCACAAATACTTTTTGCATTCAGGGGAGGT